>JALPQI010001296.1:0-139397 GCA_025490895.1 Thaumatotibia leucotreta | reverse complement strand
TACGTACTTCTTTCGCTGTATGTTTTGCACTATACATTTTAATGCTGTTGAAAGTCAGCCATATTTGTTTACATTTTTTTAGTTTTCTACTGGCACGCGGGATAAAGATATAAGAACGCGATATAAGAACACTGTGAAAGAAATGATATAAATGATGATTCCATATTTATTATTTTACGTGGTTTTTACCTGCCTGCACCATGTAACCTAAATACTTACTGATCATTACTAAATTATCCAATTTCCCGTAATTTATGTTAATATTTCGAATGCCTAACTCCTAACGACTTAAAGACTGTTAAAAATCAGAATACTAAACTAACAGAGCATAAATATCAAAAATTAAATTCAGATTTCACATCCCAACAATTCAAAACGTGCCATAAATTAACAATTAGAGTGATATAGTGCTGCGAATCGATGGCGCGACGTCTCAGCTCAGCATTCCCACGTGGACGCTTCCACGGCGCAGTCCTTAAAATGCCGCTCTGAATTCATTTCAAATTTGAAGGGTTCCAAAAAGAGCTGATAATATATTAATTTCCGGTAATTCATGCCTTTTCGGGTCACAAAAAAAAAACCGTGGGTGTAAAGGACATACATAACATTTTGATGTGTCCTTTACAACTTGTAACTTCTATGCCGTTTAGTTTATCACTACGATTCCTACACCAGGTTAAAGACACCGGCAATCTACATTGTTTTCATATACACGTCACAAATATAGGTCAAAAAACAAAAAAGTTATAAAAAAAATGTTGTTTTTTGCTCTCCTGAAAACTTGCATTTTGTCCTTTACTACAATTGAACCCAAAGGTATCGAATAGTGTTTCTATGTATTTATTTAATATTTATTATAATCATATGTTGGTCCCATTCTCGTCATTGTTACACGTTCTAAGGCCAGCCGTACACCTGTAAGTTCTTACGTAAGCTATACTAAGGAATGAGAATATATCACTATCTCACTCCTTAGTATAGCTCCGTCCCTATAACTTACGTAAGAACTTACAGGTGTACTGCTGGTCTTAATATTGATGTTCGGAAGTGACGCTGTTACATTTTTAACGTTTATCTTCTAGCAGTACCATGAGATTCCGCGGCGTTTTTTACGCGCGTTTACTTTCTATCCGGCTCGCTCGCGCCAATATGCAAGTACGAGCGGGATGTATAGAAAGTAGCGGCATCTCATGGTATGGCTACCGATGTGATATTTCCATACTAAGGAACGTAACAACAGACGATAAAAGTCCGAACACTAGGTTTCTTTTTATACAAGTGAGTTGGAAAACAATAGAAAGCAGCATTTTGCCCTTGCGCTTGCAGTCGCTCCTACCACTCCTACCCACAGTCTGTTCCCGGCCGCTCTCGTTGCAGACATACCGGAACGGGAATTTTGGGAATATCTTAAATCAAATACGTCACATTGTACAACGAATGCAAGTTTTGAATACGACCAGTATTTGAACTAGGTATGTCCTGATAAATGCCTTAGCGAGCGCATATCCGATACTCGGGATTCTTCATAATGTTTTTAAGATATAAGAAGAGCATACTCACAAAAACAGAGAACTATACCGTCACCAAATGATATGCTACTAGTTTTCTATTTGTAAATGCATTTTTAGGGTTCCGTAGTCCCGATATTGCCCATACAAAAAATATGTAGGTATATTTTTTTTTCTGGTACCACAACTCCAACTCGTAAAGTGCGGACTTATAGAATAGTTACTTTAAAATAAAACTATTTAGAACATAATCGGTTCATCCGTTTTGGAACAACTACGGAACCCTACACTGAGCATGGCCCGACATGCTTTTGGCCGATTTTTTCCTTGTTTTCGTAGATACCTACTACATGTTAAAATCAAAATTCGTCGACAATTGTTTAAGCAAACATGTTGTTGGTGCTACTTTACTTTTTTCCATCATTACGAAACTCAAGCTTGTAACACTAGCAGACACCGTCAACATTTGGTCTCTCAAATTAAGTTGATGAATTTCAAACGCAGCCGTAATTAACGTGATGAATATGCGGGCACTCGGTGTGCTCGGCAAACACTGTCTGTCCATACCAAGAACAATTACGTGAAAATGTTTGCGACCACTGTCTGTGAGGACCATTAATATGTTTGGCCATGTAGGTATCCTTATACTTCATGTAGGAGTGTCGATTTAGGTAGACCGTCAGCTGTGTCTATTGACCTGGCGAATGTGACAGGAAAGCACCGATTTGAAATTTCTCATTGCGCTGGCTGTAAATAAAATAAGTAGGTATTTAAAGAGTTTGGCTGGTTGTTGAAGCAGTTCTTGTGAACTTTGATGTCAATTTTGGGTAAGTGGTATTGTTGCTAAGAAAATCAAACAAAGCAGTGGGTATAAGTAGCAATGTATATATATAAGTAATTATAAAGTAGATTTATGAAATCTCACTTGCTGATATTGGTCGGAAGTGAACGCACAATATAATTCAGAAAAAGAACCACATAATAGAATTCGGTTTTTTTTTATATTAGCGTATAATAAAAAAAAATCTTGTATAAAACAACGAAGCTTGGTATTAAGTTTCGTAACTATTACCAAAATAGATCGAAATATTGCAAATCATGAGTCACGTAAACAAGTTATTCGCGCTCAATTGTTTTTGTGTTAGTCATTCCCATACGGAAGAGACATTCCAATCGTTTACCTAACTTTGCTAAACAATTATTTTTTTATTTTAATTCGCTAAATAGTAATATTATCTTGTCGGTAAGAAATTATTATTTTTTATATTATCCTTTAAATTTATTTGAAGTCATCTAATCTCTATAGTATAATTAATAATTATTGTTCAAATTAGAACTAAATGACGACACATAATCCGAATCAGAGGGCTTACCGTGAACAACGTTCGAAGTGTTGCCTCTCCCTCGTACTTGTAAATTCGAACGTAAGTGTGACAGGGAGGCAACACGTCGAGTCGATGGTGGTTCACGATAGGTCTTCAGGTCTTCGGCTAGCTTCGGTCTGATGTCATGCTTTCTATAGAAAACTAAGGGTGATGACTTGATGTGATTTTGGCTAGGACCCGGTACGGCCTAGTGTGGATTGTGGATCATGTATTTCATCTTTATTGCACGAAAGTAAACTTAGGTATCGTAAAATATACTCTCTAGCAATCAATGTTAAGGAGCAGAAAAATTGTAATACATATTCGGAAGAAGGTTTTGCGTAAGAATGTATTTTTCATCACACTTGCTGTCTAAGCGCGCCATTGCTTGCGCGCGTAGCGGGAGTAATAGAAAAGTGATATACCCTAGGGAGTAATAGAAATGTCAGTACGTCATCTAATAATTATTATGTCTTAAAACTTATTTTTTTGTCGGCAAGTGTGATGAAAAACATTGTACCTATGCATCACGGTAGGTAAGCGGAATACTAACTTGAGTCATAAAAGCCTCGTTAGTAATTCTGTACTTACCTCCCTTGATGCACAATGTACTATTTTACCACCCCAAACTCTTCCCGTGGGTGTCGTAAGAATCAACAAAGAGTTTTAGTGTCACCGACAATTCATTATTTTATTGGCGTCACAATAGTGGATACTGCAGCTACATCACTACTGCGATCGCCAACCCACTCGTCCATGCCCAGCGTGGCGATTATGGGCATTTACCGCCTAATGCGTCCGGATGCATAGGTATGACGAGCTTATGTCCAGCAGTGGACTGGAATTGGCTGATGATGTGATGTATCTTCATACTGGTTGGAAAGGAATTCTGTTGGCTCTCCCGCTCTATCGCAATGGGAATATGGATAGTCCTTCCACGGCCAGATTCTGCGAATTGTAGAACTGTGTGCTCACCATGGGCTGCCACCGCGTTATTAACGCAGACTTACTTACTATTATCCCGCTCAAACGTACTCGTGTATTAGTGCGAGCGAGCAGGATAGAAATAAGTCCGCGATAATAATGTGGCGGCAGCAAATGGTACGTCTACTGTAGTCGTACCATGAGTTGGAAAGTAACAGTATATTACGACACAAGTGCGAAAAACATGACCGATATGGAGTGATTTAAATCGACACGAGTTACGAATTTCGTTTTTGCACGTGTCTCGTACGACGTTTTTTAATGCAGATGGCCCTTCGAAGTTTTGGACCTGACGTAAAATGACACACTTGTCGCAAAAGTACCTAAAAAAGGCAACATATGTAGGTACTGAAATAGTACATTACGACACAAGTGCGAAAAACACTCCCTATCGGTCGTGTTTTAAAACATCGCCACTCGTTTCGAATTTCGTTTTTGCACGTGTCTCGTACGACGTTTTTTAGTACAGATGGCCCTCCGAAGTTTTGGACCTGACGTAAAATTACCCAATTGACCCACTTCTCGCACAAGAGCCTAAAAAGTACACCATCTGTACTAAAAAGGATTTATTAGGTTTTATTCGATAATAATGCATTCTATCGCACTCGCACTGACATATTGGAGCTTGGAGCGAGGGCGATGGCCTGCTTTACGTATCGAGAAAATCTAACGTTACCGATGTTTGCAAAGTCATGGTACGGCTACTGACGCTTGCTCCGTATTGGAATGACACATGTTATGAGATATGTTGGCGGTGATACAAATTGGATTTCTGTTTTCTTTCTTAGAATTCTTAGCTTTGTTAAAATGTTTCAATATGATTAGTCAGATTGCTTCTATTCCAGGGTCGCGTTTTATAAAGTTACAATTTACAATTTCGCCTCTCTTTCTAACCAATATGTGCGTGCGTTAGAGAGGCAAACAGCGAAATTGTAAATTGTAACTTTATAAACCGCGACCAAGGATTAATTTTTGTGTTTTATACCCACATTATTTTGAGTCTGAATCGGACAAACGAGTGTCGTTACATAAGGCCCTTTTTCCCAAAGAAAAAACAGAAAAAACAAGCCTTTTGAAGAACATATTAAAATATTATCGAAACGGGAAGAACGTCTCAAACAGTTTATTTGTAGTGTTGCTTGAAGCTGTAAGAATGAAGTATTATTTAAAAACCGGCCAAGTGCGAAGGGGCAAAAAAATGACCAAAAACATCACGCTTGTTGTATGGGAGCCCCTTTAAATTCATATTTTATTTACTTTTTAAGGTTGCGTGGTAAACTAGGAACCCTTGTAGTTTCGCCATGTACGTGTGTGTGTCCGTCCGCAGCATAGCTCCGATGTAGTATTAGTACTAGAAATTAGCAATTTGATATTAATCACGTGGTCGGTTGAATAAAATGTAGAAAAAAATGGTACTTCTCCTAGTAGTTAGTGTCCGCTAGTGTGGGAATATCTTTGAATAGGTCTTTCAAAAAATAACAATAGAAAGCTTTTTTCTAAAGTCAATATTTATTTACGGAGATAACCGTTCAAGAATACTCACTAACTACTTACCATAGGTATTAGATTTCAGGGATTCACATGCTCGCTGACGGCAGTAAAACTACATTTGTCACCACCCCAACTCTTCCCATGGGTGTCGTAAGACTGTGACCATTTATTTATTGAATATTGATATTCATATATTGAAGTCACTACTGCGATCGCCAATGAACTTTCGAATATGGAAAATATAGGCATTAACTTGTAATGCGTCCATAGCCAGAGGTTATAGGAGAGGCCAGTCCAGCAGTGGACTGAAATACGCTAACAATGTAATGATGTGAATGTTCAGTAAAAAATATTGAACATAATGTTATGTGCAATATAAATAAAATAAAAAAATACTGTAGGTATTTTGAATAAAATATTTGCCCACTTTCAAATGTAATGTTACGTAGTACCTAGACAAAGTTGTCAATTTCTAAGAATATTTTTGACAGTTTAGAAATGAACCAATTTATGATATACCTATAATACCTATATGACGTTAAGTCTACCGGAAAAATGGTACCTTACCCTCATATTAATAAGGATGTATGTATAACTTTCAAAAGTTAATTCATAGATCTCGCAGACTATAGTGAATGTTCTCTTGTTTTATTACGAGCAAGTCTAGAGTTCCCAGAATTAACTGAAGTACAATTAGGATGTTGGTTACGGCGTTATAAATTCGCCCAGTTTATATCATAGCAGGTTCATAAATTGTGAATAACAATAACCCACTTTAATTATTGGGATCTTCCGTCCAGTTTATCCATTACTTTATAAATACAACTCGTGCGATATAACTTGATATGTAGCACTTATATTAAATGACGGCAGTAAGAATACATTTGCCACCACCCCAACTCATCCTGCGGGTGTCGTAAGAGTCGACTAAGGGAATCAGGTGTCACTGACCTGATTCTGATTCTTTGATAATATTGATGACGGGCAGCAGCGTCATCATAGTGGACACATTACTGCCATTGCCAATCCGCTTGCCCAGCGTGGCGAGTATGGGCATTTACCTCCTAGTGCGTCTATCTATACGCATAGTCAATAGGAGAGGCCTACGTCCAGCAGTGGACTAACATAGGCTGATGATGATGATGATATTAAATACGCTTTTCGAACAAACTGACGTATTTATCAATGTATTCTTTTAATCCACGTCACATCAGCCATGTCACACCAGAAATGTACCCCGAGACCTCGTAAAATCCCTTAGAAATCCGCAAGCCAAGTTTTGTGTTAAAAAAAAGTATAAATATCTTACCAAAAGCCTGAAGTACTTACATGTTTACCTCATTATAGTCATTATCATACTGTGTCCATGTTACTCAATTGTGTACAGAAGCACTACATCATGTAGGTATAATACGTTATCGCTGGAGCTGTTAAATTTATAGGTCATAAGGTGGACTTTACAGTAAAAAACGTCCCACTTTGTTGCTCGCCATACTGATGGAATTAGGTAAAAATATTTTTTCGGAAGCCTACACATAAAGTGGGGATGATTTGTTTTATTCGCTGAAACCCTATAGTGTGGGATTTCGTTGAATGAAAGGTATTTTTAAAAACAATAAAGGTCACGAAAGAAGTCGAGATTTTCGGAGACATTTGCTCCAGAATAAAAAAAATACATACGAGTAGGTTAGGTATACCTACCGGTTTTATTTATACTCGTATTTGTCTGCCAAATAAAAGTATCATACATTTTTATAAGTTGGCACGTTCAAAAACCACAATTCAGTGTTTCTATTCGTTTTTTTACGCGTTTTTATTGTTCATTACCATCACCACTTTATTTTCCGTTTTATAAAAGCAAATGAGACTATTATGCCAGAATAGCAGACAAACATGCATCTGCTACAAGATAACCGAAAATGACCACTATATATACGCAGTTCGTCAATAATTTGGGAATGGTAATGACTTTATTTGTGCGAACGGCATAATCGCATAGAACTACCCAATTACCAACAGACCAAATCACGGTCAAATTTAGGGAATACGAAGCAGGTCCGTTATGCAACTTATTTAACTAATACTAATCCCACTTAGGGCTGATTTTTCAATCGCCAAATAAACCTATCCGTTAGTTAAAATTATCACCATCCTTTTCTAAAATCGTCAGTGAAAAAAGGACAGGGCTAACATTTATTTGACAGGTACTGTTAACTGGGGATTGAAAAATCAGTCCTTATTCCATTAAAGCTTATACAGACAACCCGTTCCTTGTTACATACAAACAAGTCCCAATTAACGGGTCTCGAGTGACAAACGCGAGCCGCCATCTTTGAACTCGTGATTTACTCTCGAGTTTGACTAATGGCCTGATACAGAAATAACTCTAATTTGTTATTTCGAATTGATCAAGTTTAGAATGCACGATACGATTGCGACACGATGTATATTATTGCAAATGTAATTTTTTGTGTGCAAGTTTAAGGCACTGCACTGGTCTTACCGCAAGCTACTAAGTCTCTTTTATTTACGCACTCGCGTTATCTTTTGTTCGTGTTTATTTATAGCCGATAGTTCGTAGCTTAGTAGCTTGCGGATGGTTGACTAGTAGAGATTGCGATAAGGTATCAAATAAATAAATACAAGATGCTGTAGGTAAGCAAAATTAATTTCAATATTTATAAATATACCTCTAAATTTTTTAACGATATCGTAAGTAACATAGAACAGTCAATGCCCTCGTATTTTTCCTTGTCTGTATCTTCATTCAACTAAGCTTGAGTACAGCGATTGGTACTTATATTGCTCTATTTTGAGATCCAATGGAAAGCTTTATCTCGATTACTGGAACGATTACAATTTATATATACATACTTACTCGATCTCCATGCGCAAACGCCGGTCATAAGTCGAATACTATAAATACCCCGCTCCTGGCTCTTATACGATCTTAAAAGGTTTTGATATATCACTTTTAGTGGGTGGTCGGATATAGCTTTAATGGTGCTCTAAATTAAATATCCTTCTGTTTTATATCACTTGGGTCGATAAAATGCAAGTAGAAACCAACATTACAGCTTCGTAAAAACGTTTATTAAATATCACAGTTTATTCGAATACTATGTACAATTTCGTTTACATAAATGCAGTGGGTTCTTCAGAATACATTAAAACAGGTAAGACATTCTTATCCTTACACTAAATAATAAACCAATCCAATTTATAAATATATGCACAGTATTATATCTTTCCAAAGAGCTTTTTTGGAGCAATAAACTATGCCCTGCCAACAAAAATGTTTTAATGCGTATTTATCTATAATACGTGTAAAGCCGCGTTTTCACTTAGTGTTCAGAGGGCCTAGTGTAGGTTATAACTTATAAAAAACGATCGCGTTCGTGATTTTGAACATAAATGGCGATGAAAAACGTAAACGCGATCGAGACGTTTTTTATAAGTTTTTACCTACACTAGGCCCTCTGAGCGAGCATTCACTTGTTCGTGGGCTGACGAATGAACGTTTTGCTATGTGAAATCCTGTTTTCATCTGCCCTAGAACTAATGAATGCTCACTCGAAACACTAAATGTAAACTCTGCTTAAGAACCACAATATCGAATGGTGTTGAGGTTAGTTGTTATAACAAAACTTGATTTACCTTTCAATTGACAGATAACATGGACTCATATTAAAGACAATATAAGGTACCTAAGTACCTAATAGTTATAGTAGTTTTATCATGTTCACCTTTGAACTATAGTTGGATTTTACATAACTCAAATACGATTAAAATGACATTGTTCAACAACTTCAACATAATACGTATACCTACTTATTCCCTACTAAGTTGGTTTTAGCTAATTCATTTTCTATGAAATTATAAAACTTTTTCAAGGTGCAAATAGGTATACAAAACAAAACGTATACTTAAAAAAAGGTGCAAATAAATTATAAACACTTACCCCCTTATTCATAAACGTCTGCTAACTTAATAAGCCGTTAATAATTGTTTGTCCCTTTCGGTCTTAACAATGTGTCCATAAGAGCATAAGGGACAAACGATTATTAGAGGCTTGTTAAGTTAGCAGACGTTTATGAATAAGGGGGTTAATTGATATCATCTACATAAGGGTGGGGCCTGAGTGGCGAGCGACGAGCGGGGCGGGTAGCGGCGCGTCGAGCGTCCAAGAGATTGAACGGCGTGCACTTATACTCTGTTTGGTTTGGTGTTTAATAAAAGGTATTAAATAATCTTGCAGTATCTTTTTATTGAAAAATGCATGTAAAAATTCAAAGTAGGTACTTATTGAATCAAAAACAAAGTAAATCACTGTATTTCCTTGTTATATTATGTACCTAACTATATTTGCTAAAATTTATTTTCGACTCGTAGTTTTGAATAAAAAGATACTGCAAGATTGTTTACCTTTTTTTAAACACCAAACCAAACAGAATATAGGTCACGCGCATATGTTTGCATTTCTTTGACATAGACGTCTTGCCGTACGCCCCGCTACCCGCCCCGCTCAAGAGTTCACTCAGTTTACACACCAAGAATTCATATTAAGGTGCGTTTAAACCAAAAGAGCATTCGCTGTTCTAGCGCCCGTTCTACGAAATCAACCAATCACGTTTTGTGTACCGATCGAATTTCGTAGAGTGGGAGGTTAGAACAGCGAATGCTCTTTTAGTTTAACCGCACCTTTACAGCTGTTTAGAATTCACGAAAAAAAATGCGAGCGTGATAGATTGCTTTACGTTTCAAGTGATCGACTCATATTCTGCTACTACTGTTACGAACTGAACTCTCTAGACGTGACGTCATCTGTCTAGGTTATGGAATTTCGTAGATACAGTCGACGTCAAAGATATCAGTAGAGTTTAGGCGCCAATAATATATTTACACAACCTTAATGTCAAGGGAATAAAGCTGTGTAAATATATATTTTTGGCCTCTAAACCGTAATTATATATTTGACGTCGACTGTACAAGAAATTTAAATGCATTAGCAACAATTATTTATATTTTTCTTGAATTTTCGCCTTTTATCGCGCTACGCGTTACTTTCGCTTGCATATTTGTTAGAACCTGACTGCAACGACCACAAACGATAACCATGGCTCCATCATAAGCGTACAGAAAGAACTTGTCGAGCCACTTTTCAGCCAATTCGGGTTTTAATCTTAAAACCTCTCTCTGGGATTGAAGGTCGCAATGAAATATTCCTGACCATATCAGAGCAACTCTCAAATCGTGATAACTCAAAATGATTTGACTGGATGTACCGGGTGGATAGTGAGTAACCCGACAAACTTGAAAGGTGTATTCCTGACCACATTTTGAGGCTATTATGTCATATGAACATTTCTGGATTCGGCTTACTTTAAGAGATAATTACATGTTTTTCAAAAAACTATTTTTATCAAAAGTCACTGAAAAATGCCTGCACGACTAAAATTCTTATACTAATAGTTTTCATCTCAACATACTCACTGATTTAATTTAGAGAAAATGAGAAAAAAGTTTCAGAAAAAGTTTAACTAAAAAAATCCTGAAAAAAAAATCTTACCCTACAATTTATTACTGGTCATATACAAAAACCATCAAAATATCACTAAAAAGAATTTAAAAAAAATGGTATTGTTCGAAAATTACATATGTCACAATATATTTTACTTCTTTTGTCATCAAAAATGTAAAGTCTGGCGATATACTCACGATCACCCTATATATGTGCCTGTGTATTCAATCCTTTTAATTATAATCCCCAATTATTATAACTTCGATGCATATACTCGTAAAATGGAAGCCTCAGTTCATCTCGGAAGTCATTACCCGCAAGCATCCGGCCTTTTCCAATTAGTCTATTGCAAAGGGATGTTACTCTACTTGACCCTACAAAGTGACCGCGAAATTGCCTCTTTTGTGTTGAGATATTAGTTAAGTTTGTTTTCCATTTTGGTTTTCTAGTGCGTTAATAGTTAGACATCATAATAGATAAGGTAATTAATGATTACGCATCAGATCACACATCATTAGTCTTTTTCAGTGTCAATTCTAGAGATAGGCCGTATGGACGCATTAGGAGGAAATGCAATCGCCACGCTATGCAAGCATTACATAGCTTCCCAATATGTCACAAACATAGCCAGGAATTCTGAGAACAATACCCTGAACAGTAGACTTCATTTGATAGTCGTGTAACCAAATAACAACTTAAACTGCTTTTACTGTTCTGTGAAAAACGAACGAATGGGTGATTATGACTTACTTGAACGACATAAACTAGTATATTACAATATCAGTACGGAAAAAAGGAAGTTCGAAACGAATGGCGATAAATTAAAAAACGACTGATGGGAGTGTTTTTAAAATTTTAATCGAGAGCCCTTTTTGTACCGAAACAATAGTTTTTGGTCAATCTAAATCATTAGCGCAGGATTATGGATATTTCTTCGAACGATTTGTTTACATTGTTCGTGTGTTCTATTGTTTCGGTTTTTTTATTCTAATCCTGATAAATCTTGAAAACTTGCCTATTTGATGCAAAAATGGTTGTTACGGTACGATGCGATACATATCAACTTAACAAATTCTGCCGTGGTTATTTTAATTTGATTGTTTGTTTTGTATACCAATTTCATTTTACGAGGAATCTGTTATTAGCCAAAATAATTGCGGCTTCATATGACGTAACCATATATCTTGCTACGATTTCACATTTTAATAAATTTTTGAACTGTCAGTAAACCATATAATGAAAGTTACCACCTCGTACGGTAATAAATTCAGAATCACTAATAAAAAAAGCTTTAACGACATTAATGCATAACCATTTTGAATACAAGCCTATAACGAATAGACACTTCAGTTACAATAATTTGTGGCTGTACATATTTGGCAAATTATACATGCAGGTTAGTATCATAATAGTCATACTACATAGATATACAAAATTCAGTCCGACTAAGCTTCACGCGAAACCTTGCGCGAAGAAATTAGCAAGGATCCGACAAACGCCGTCATTTTGAAAACTTAACACTGTGCTGTATGGTAGAGACTTCCTTATCTTATGATGTTAACATATTTTATTGATTTAATATATTTTTTTATATACGAACACAAAGTATCTATTTAGGAGATCCCAACTATTTCTTAGATACTTGTGCACACCGTAATTCGAAACGTTATTACAATGTTAGTTAATATACGCGATATAATTACTTTCCGCACGAGGTGTCACATTGCAGAAAAGATGTTCTTAGAATAGCCACTTCATTTTATAAAACATTATACGATGCTCCAATACAACGCGAAACCGTTCCTTATGAACTCGAAGTAAATGAAAACACGACGGAACCGAAACCAGTGGACGAGATCGAAATAGTAAGTGGAATAAAGCGGCTAAAAGTAGAGAAAAGCCCAGGACCGGACAGAATAACTAACGAAACAATTAAAATTGCTTGTACATTTCTCGCTACACCGTTAACCATTCTTTTCAATAAAATACTGGACACCTGTGTTACACCTAGGCAATGGTCAGAGTCAGACATTATACTATTGTATAAAAAGGGCGACCCGAGTGACATATCGAATTACCGACCTATTAGCCTACTTCCTTCGCTCTATAAGTTGTTCTCGTCGGTAATAGAGAAGAGAATTAGCCCTACGTTGGAAGCTCATCAACCTGTCGAGCAAGCCGGATTTCGAAAAGGCTACTCTACAGCAGACCACATCCACTCCATAGAGTTACTTTTAGAGAAATATCAAGAGTTTCAAAGACCGCTCTACGTAGCTTTTATAGACTACCTGAAAGCCTTTGATACCATACTTCACACATCAATATGGGAGGCCCTGAAAGCACAAAATGTAGAGATGAAGTACATAAGCATTCTTAAATATCTGTATGAAAATAATACAAGTAGAGTGAAGCTAGAGTCTACAGGCCCACAAATTCCAATCAAAAGAGGGGTAAGACAGGGAGATCCCCTGTCACCCAGAATCTTTACAGCGGTACTGGAAATGGTCATAGGTAAATTGAACTGGAATAAAGTCGGCTTAAATATAAACGGAAAGCGCATCAGTCACCTAAGGTTCGCTGACGACCTGGTTTTGCTGTCAGAGAATAGTGTAGAGCTGAAATTTATGATCAAAACCCTACAAAAATCAAGTAGAGACGCAGGCCTGGAAATAAATTTTAGTAAAACCAAAATAATGACAAATTCACTGAAACATACAATAAACATAGAAAATATAGCACTAGAATATGTCGACTCATACATTTATCTTGGAAAACAAGTATCATTTTTCAACGAAAATAATGAGCAAGAAGTGGACAGAAGAGTAAAAGGATCTTGGAAGAAATATTGGAGTCTAAAGGAAATTTTCAAAAGTCAAATGCCAGTTAAAATTAAAAAAAAAGTAATGGACACCTGTATTTTACCAACACTCACTTACGGCTGCCAAACTTGGAAATTCACGCACCGAATCAAAAACAAAATAACTTCTTGTCAGCGCAGTATGGAGAGAAGCATGTTAAGAATCAGAAAAATTCAAAAAATTCGTCATTCAACTATAAGAGAGACATCCGGTGTTATAGACGCCCTTATTTATTCAAAAAAAATGAAGTGGCGATGGGCAGGCCACGTAGCCCGCATGAGTGACGATCGTTGGACAAACTTGCTAACGTCATGGCCAGGCCCTCCAGGTAAAAGACGTCGAGGAAAACCACGAGCCAGATGGGCGGATGACATCGTAAAGACGGCCGGTAAGCGATGGATGACACTAGCCAAAGACAGAAGCAAGTGGTTATCTTTGGAGGAGGCCTTTACCCTCAACTGAGGGGTTCCCGCAGGACAGTAATTCTATATGCTACTTTATTATAATTTTATAATTGTTTTTTTATTATTTATTTATGGATCAATTTAGTTTTACAATCATAATTAAAAATAATATTTCTTTGTTAATTAAGTTAATATGAATGAAATGAACCAAATATTTTTTTTTTTTTTTTTTAATTTTTATTGATTAAATCAAAGTGTATATTCAGTTATTAAAATAATTTTGTATAAAATCGCGAACGAAGAGCATGATAATTGTAATTTTATTTATTTTTATGCAGGAAATAAAAGGCTTTTTTATTTATTTTTATTTTATAATTACTTTAAATTGTTTTATTTCATGAATAACTATCGCGGTAAACCTAGAAGATAATTATACACTCAGTAGATCAAAATTCAGTATCAAAAATTCTAAGTCGTTTATTTATCATAAATTCACAATCAGGGTACATAAAAGTAAGGAGTTGGGATCTCCTCAATAGGTATTATCAAACCGCGATGAGAAAGGGATTCGATAGTACTGTTGACACAACAGTGTATAAGTCAATCTAGGATAAATTCATGGTTATATTCAAATATTCATAGTTTAAGTGCAGAGACTTACAGACAATAGATAAATTAATTACTCACTACATCTATAAACAACTTTTTTCTTGGTAAATGTTGTGTCATTTGTTGTGTCAATAGTACATTCGAATCCTTTTCTGATTCCGGTTTGATAATACTTTGTGATAATGTTATTAAAAAAATATCTTATAAAATAAAATATGTTAACATCATAAGACAAGTCTCTACTGTACGGAACAGGGTTATTTTTTCGAAATGACGGGCGTTTGTCTGATCCTTGGAAATTAGGTACAAGTTTTTTATAAATATTTACCCTGAGGCCCTACCGCGAACTACAATTGATGTGTTGCCTCTCTCGCACTTATGATTTTGCACGTACGAGTAAGTGTGACGGAAGCAACTCGTCGATGATCGTGGTTCGCGGTACGCCAACTGATTCAATGTAACATTGGTCTACTTGACAACGGTAAGGCATATCTTCTCTCTATAGCTGGAGTCCAGAGGTACTGCCGGCAGCGTGACGGCCACGTCAACTTTCGCCGAAGAGGGTGATGACGTCACCAGTTCGGCTAACTGGGAGGAGCACTCGCTGGAGCGTGACGTCATTGTTCTTGCTGCGGGAATTGATTTCAGGTCATATAGGATTCAATAATGTCATCATCATCATCATCACCATCATCATATCAGCCGAAAGACGTCCACTGCTGATCCCAAAGATTAGGACAAAATAGATGGATAGGAGGGATTAGGCCTCCCCCAAAGATTGCCACAATGACCGGTCCTCTGCCACCCGCATCCAGCGGAAATATCCAGCAATAATGTATACTAAGATAATTTATTTTTCAATAAAACTGTATCATATTGACGATGAATGATGTGGAAAACCATCTGATCCTGCGACTTTTTGCGAAGATCGTAAATCGAAAATTTCAAGCTACTTTATCTTTTACTTCGATTACGTCTAAATTTGATACGATTTTCGCGTTTATAGCCCATAATTGCAAGAATCGATAATTTACCGCCCTGTTTAGGATAGGGTTAAATGCGCAGCAGTGGACGCCAACTGACTGATGTGATAATCATGACACATTTCAGTTTACATTGTCTAATATAGGTACATACTAGATACAACCAAAATAATCTCTCCCAAATTATGAATATCTCTCCCTATTATACATCTGGTTTGTAAGGAGAATTGGGACATATTTTTTATATATTATTATGCGTTTAATACATGTATAAATAAATATATGTACAATTTGCATTTCACTGTGAAGGTAGGTACATTTATATTATTTTATTCAAACGTACTTTGTGGATGTGAAAATCAAAATTAAATGTATTTTGGAACCTACTTTAATTTTGATGACATACACAAGTATACATATACATTTACAATAATGGAGTACAAAGTTTGGTCTTCACTTATTCTCCTAAATATTTTTCCCGAGCAGATCCACTATTTCTTAAGAACGAATACTAACCACTATCGACACAAAATCGAACCAGACTGCCTAAAAACAAAATACCCGCTTCGCGGCGTGTAACATTTTTATTACCCCGGGGTAATGGGGTATATGACACCTCACCCCGGCACGTCACATTAGATCTATCAGTGTCACGTTACCCAAAGGGGTGAACATCACTGAACTCGTTTGTTGATATTTTTGGAGTGGCTATTTCGAGGTGAAAAGTGGCCGTGACTCGAAAGAATCAAAATTAATCGGAATGCCTCATTGTAAAATGTGATTAACATTTTTTCAATCATTTTAATATAAAATTAAATGGGATTTATATCGAAGAAGTATGTACATTTTATGATCAAATTTTATCGTCAGGTAACTACGTCCGTGGATATAAAAATTCGATTAAAAAATCCCGATTAAAAAGCACCTTTTTCTATAGATTTTTTGGCCATTTCTTTAAACGCTTCAATCCTGCCTTCACAAATCAATCTTACATTTTTTTATTCTCTGATTTATTAATTCAGGCAAACTATAATTTTTTTTTATACCACGTCGGTGGCAAACAAGCATACGGCCCGCCTGATGGAAAGCAGTCACCGTAGCCTATGGGCGCCTGCAACCCCAGGGGTGTCACATGCGCGTTGCCGACCCAATAAAAACTTGTACACTCCTCTTTTGAAGAACCCCATACTGTAGTCCAACGGGAAAACCTCGGCAGGGAGCTCATTCCACAGACGGACCGTCCGCGGGAGGAAGTTCCTCTGAAACCGCACGTTACGCGACCATTTAGGTTGCAAGGTGTGAGGATGAGCGCCCAGTCGGTGGCGAGCGGTGCGATGATGAAAAGTGGACGTTGGCATCATGTCGAACAGTTCTTCAGAGCACAGCCCATTGTACAGACGATAGAACACACATAAGACGATAGAACAAGGAGGCGAAGTCTCTCCTTAGACTTAAGGGTCCAATACCGCCTGTGAATCTGGGATCGTCGACTATTCGGACAGCTCGTCTCTGAACCGAGTCAAAGGGTGCAAGCTGGTATACAGGTACTCCTGCCCAAAGGTGACAGCAATACTCCATATGGGGTCTGACTTGCGACTTATATAACAGAAGTCTTTGCCCCGGAGTAAAGTATCCCCTCGCTTTATTGAGCACACCGAGCTTTTTGGATGCCAGCGTAGCTTTTCCCTCTAGGTGACATCGGAATTGGACGTCGTTGGAAATGTCGACTCCGAGGATCCCAATACTACCTGACATGGTAAGAGCTGTGTCTTGGAACTTTGGAGCCACAGTAAATGGGGTTTTTTTAGCGGTAAACGCGCAAACTTGTGTCTTTGTGGGGTTGAACCTGACTAGGTTATCCCGACCCCATAACGAGACTCTAGATAAAGTGTTTTCGATGTCAGACACAAGTTTTCCGCGATTTTCCAGTATATAATCTGATGGTAAATACTCGTATAGTTATAATATAATCTGATGGTAAAAAGTAAAGTGAAAAAATTATAATGTTAACAAAATTAACACCAAAACTGAGTATATATTTATTGAAATTTTATGCTTTAGTGTCGTATTAAGCTTGTTGTTTATGCATTTAAGCTTTATTTTAATCTGATGCTAATTGGGTGTCTTTAAAAGTGAAAAAGCTCACATAATTAGATACAAATAGAATGGACATTTAAGAAGTTGCCGTCACAGCTGAAATTCATGAGTAAAATATTTGATTTAGTATAATATCTCTCCAAAGTTATATAAGGTGTTATCAAATTAATTGCCGACCGCTTAGGGCTTGCATGCGATCATGATAACGAACACATTTCCTTATGGCACATTTCATATCGGATAGCGCAATACCGCGTAACTACCAAAGCAGATAGAGTTCAAATATCAAACAATTGACACTCAAATTGAGCCTATTCGAATTTGTTAGTTACGCGGTATTGCACTATCCCCGACGATATCAAAATATCGAAAACAAAAACACTTTCCATAAAAAGTTGATCAGCCGGCGGGCCAGCTTGGTTTAGAAAGGCAATTTTTTTTTCAGGATTTGATATAAGTCCCATAATGAAAGTTGTTCGTTATTATGACGTATGAGCACGTGCATACCCTAAAGTATCGACAACCAATTTGAAAACACCTTATATTTTGACTTAAATGAAATAAGCACATTCACGTCTAATAATATGTATACAATTCGGAACGTATGTCAAAGGCATAAGGATCAAAATCGTATACATATTATTATATCCTATTTCCTTCCATTACCTACTTCGTATTATTAATATCAAAAACTACCAATCTTCTGTGCACCTTGTCCGCTAATCGGCCTCATCCCCAGCTAGGTTTGGTACCTTCGTATGCAAATTCATATTTTACAATATGCATAAATCTATGTGTGTGTGTGTGCTTCGTGCCGGCTAGACTGGCGCGAGACTGAATGTGTTATGTCTAGGGGACCGACGATACTGCAATTCTTCAGATTGCACTTCACATGCAGACATTCTGGCATTTCAACTTGCATGTCTATTTCACACAAGTGAGATAAATATTGAATTACATAACAATTGAACTATACTCGAACTCGTAGGTACATAGTAGAAATATTATGATAAGATGTTTATATAATGTCAGCAGCCTTTAAACTATTATTATTAAACGTTCACATGGTTTTCTTGAGCAACATAAAACTAGCACGAACTTCCAAAATAGACTCAGAGATATTACTGGTGACCAAAGAGCCAAGGGGGTATTGCTGCCAGTATCTTTTGGTATATGGCGGGAGTCAATTTTAGATTTAGTTTAGTTTTAATGTTAATGTTTATTTATTTTTTAATTTCGTTTTATAATAAAATAGCAGTTTATGCAAAATATGCAACTGTACTTGATGAGAAGCATCAACACACGAGTGTGTTATCGAGTTTTATAATAGATCCACACGAGTGTTTTAGGGCCTAATAATGTTGGTAATTTCCTATGGGTTTGAACGCATTTTAGAGCACTAATGATTTGTACGTACATAGATAAAAAAAAAAGACTTTTGATAGTACTTTCATGACATCGCTCGTCGAAAATTTAGCACTGGCCACGCCATAAGTAGGTATGTCACCGCTTAAAATGAGTAGACGTGTGCACTGTGAAATACCCGCAAATAAAACCCACATTCGAAGACATTCAATATACTCACAGTTAGTGTAACAACTCGAAGCGGAGTCGCCGGAAGGGCTGTAAGGTTTCATCTCGTAGTGGTTACTTCCGGCCGCCGAGGGCTGCCGAGTCCGTTGGCCGAAGGGTGACGAATAGCTAGGGCAATATTGATAGCGATCGATAACAGGCAATTTGTTTTACACGGTAAATAAAGGGACACAATAACGTGGAATTGTTAAAAGTATGGGGGAAATCTGAAACGTTAATAATCATCATACACATGTATTTTGTTTTGTTATTGTATTTTGTTAATTACAGCAAGAACGGAAATATACTTTTAACATAAACTAAATCAAACAAAAACATTGTTAGTGAAATTACATTTTCAGTCACCTTTCCCAGAAAATTTAAGCTATGAACGAAGAATAAGATAAATAAAAACTTTTTTCAACTTTCACATATTACGTCTACGTACTAAAAATATTTAATTATGATATTATATAGATTTTTGTAATTGTTTTTAAAATTTTAAGTACCTGTCTCGCACATGTGGCATGTCGTAGTGGTTGTCTGGTCCCTGCATCCAGTATTCGTTGCAGGACCTCGTCACGTCTGGTCCGGATACCGCTTTGTCCCTTGTGGGGTACGTTTTTGGGATTCCTGGTTTTAAAATATACATAATATATGGTATCTAATACATACAAATCAGCATTAAATTTAAGCATGTACTTACAACTTATATTTTAGAGTTACAACAGTTCATTTCGACAATGTGTTCAGAAAAAATTAATCTCATTGATTATTACAATATTATTGTCATAGTTTTCATTAGGTACATTGATTATATTTCTAGCAGTAGCATTGTTTATGTTCCTGTGGAATTTTTATTTTCGAGAACCATATTGTGCCTTATTACATGTACTTATTTATGTACATAACCCTCGTAACCAAGTAAATGTTTTTTTTCTTACCTGACCTCGCTGCAATATAGCCTGGCCTTGAGTTTTTATATCTGCACCAAATGTAAAAGATGACCGCCGCTGCCATCAAAATAATGATTGTCAAGCCAATTCCGATGTACAGTGTGAGGTTGTTTTTACTTAGCCCTGTTAGAAAACACAATATTTATTTAGGATTTAATAGAAGCTCATGAACACTTTGCAATTATTTGATAACAAAAGAACGCTATTAAAGTATAATAATACATTATAAATATTAGATGTCATATACCAAAGAAAGTAAGTTAAGTAGTGTGACTACTGGAGAAAAATTCAAAGTACAAATCAAAATATTTAGTTAATAAATAATTTGATTTGTGTTTTCACAATATGTTCTATAATAATACAATTAAAATTGATCACCATGTAAAAAGGTGAGGATTTATCACTACATAGTATAAAATAAAGCCACTTTTTCTGTCCCTATGTCCCTTTGTATGTTTAAATCTTTAAAACTACGCAACGGATTTTGATGAATTTTTTTTAAATAGGTAGAGTAATTCAAGAGGAAGGTTTTTATGTAAGTATAGTACCCGTGCGAAGCCGGGGCGGGTCGCTAGTAGATTATATTAGACCTTATGGAAACAAAGTCTAAATTGAAGAGTACACCCAAAACAAACAAAACACAGACATTATATACCTACCTACATAAATATTAAGGACCATAGATTACAATTATACATACTTATATTATCCCCGCCTTATGGAAAAACAGTCTAAATTGAGGAGTACAGCCAAAACAAACCATACACAGATATTAGTTCATAAAGTTCCTGTGAAATTTTTATTTAAATGCTATTTGTGAAACTTACTCATCCCAGTAGAACACAAGCCATCAACGCACGCAGCGTGCTGCAAGCTCGTGCCAGAGCAGGACGTCACCAGTCCGCTGACGCACTGTCTCCGTCGCACCCTCATGCAGTCTTCGCTGCAGGAAGACCAGCCGCCCCAAGCTGACCAGGCTCCTGTGAACTTATGCTTATTAAGGCCTGGATGCTTAGCCAAGTTGCCAATCGCTAACGCTTAGTAGCGTATCGTAGTTTTCCCTCTCTGTCACTCTTTCATATTAGAGCGACAAAGACAGTTAGCTGCCTTTCGCTTATGATTGACGATTAAGTGTTAGCGATTGGCAACTTGGCTAAGCATGCTGTTCCACCACCCCCGAATAAAATATAGGTATCTATATGTAAATATTAGCTGCTTTTAGCCTGCACTGAAGCGCTACCGCGAACCATGAACGAAGTGTTGCCTCCCTGTCACGCTTATGTACGAATTTACGAGTGCAAGAGAGAGGCAAAGGCAAAACTTCGTTCGTGTTTTGCGGTAGGGCCTCTGGGTCCATACACTTCTTTGTGAAAAAAGATCTTTTGATTTTTCTACTAATTGGCTATGTAAAGTTTTTTGAAGCTATGAATATTATATTTTTCCCTGATAGCCGTCGTCTTAAGGTTCAAGAAAATGCGGCTCTTTTATTTTTTGTCCTATATGTGAGTGAGTTTAGTAAAACGTCCCACTTTGTCGTTTGCCATAAAGTCGCTTTGTCAATTTATTCATATGAAGATACAAGGAAATTTCGTCTTTGTGGTAAGCGACAAAGTGGGACGTTTTACTAAAAACTAACACATATAAGCCCTAAGTAGTAAGCGAATTCTTGCAGCCTGATTTATATCGTCACTTCGACAAGGTTTCCGAGTGACCCAGGGTTCCAATTTGGTTGACTGTACATGAGTAGCCAGTAGTAGATTTAAATTATGTCAAGCGATCACAAAACCTATTGACCCCTGGAGTACCGAATGACGCCATTTGGACTATGATTTAAACTATTTAAAGTAATAAAAGTCATTGATTGACAAACAATTTGACAGTAGCGTTCCAGGGGTTAAACGTATTATGTCATCATCATCATCATCATATCAGCCGAAAGTCGCTTACAATGGACCTCATAAGAAGGCTCAAAGTCACTCAAAGGGCAATGGAGAGGGCTATGCTAGGAGTCTCTCTGCGTGATCGAATTTAAAATGAGACCATCCGCAGCAGAACCAAAGTAACCGAAATAGCTCTCCGAATCGCTAAACTGAAGTGGCAGTGGGTGGGGCACCTGGTGAAGGTCGCAGGAGTCCGCTGGATACGGGTGGCGCAGGACCGGTCTTTGTGGCAATCTTTGGGGGAGGCCTATGTTCAGCAGTGGCTGATATAACGTATTACGTACTGCATACAAATGAAATAGCGAAGCCGAAGCATCCACGGTCATTAAACGCATCCGTTTAGAACTTAACTAATCTAATTATTATAAAAGACTGGGCTCGCTGCTTTAATAGGGACCTGATTCCTTAATGAAAGCTGTTACTTCCTGCGCTAGAGTGCAAGCACATGGTAATAGCCATTTCGATGTTACGGAAAGTGCCTTTCGAAGTCAATTTTTTCTAGTTACATTTACTTAGTTAAGTACATCAATGATATATTATATTTGCTAATAAAACTTGGCATAGATAAAAAAATCTTAAGTGAATGAACTGTTTTATGTATCTAGAACATAATTTATATGGCCTTGATTATTTTAATGTGATACGCCAAAATGTCTTACACAAACACTGTACTACACGCACTAGGTCATTAAGTTAAGTTTTTATCCATATTTCTTAAATAAGTAGTTGCGTAGATATTTTTTTTCTCCCGCTCCCGACCATTAACCAGATAATTGAGTTCTGTGAGTTACGATAAGTAATTACGAAATACCTACTTACTTACCACTTTAAACTATTGTGTTGTATATTTGTATTCCTAAAAACTGCTTTAAATTGCTGCTTACCTTTTTACTAACATAATTATCTCTTGATATCTACTATGCATTTTGTGAATACGTAAGTATCAAGGATTTGATTATAATAAAGATGCCAAGGAATGTGTGGACCAGATAAAGAGTAGGTTACGCTGATAAGCGCTTGATTATTGCGTGACTTATGGAACACACTTGGGAAATATCTTAAAATTGTAAATCACCAAAACCTACTATCGTGATGTTGCGACCGATACACGTATAAATTTTAACAAAAAAAATTGTTCTATATTTATATTGTTGTTGTATCCTGGCCATTTTTTCCGCAACTCGACATCAAACGTGCCTATTTGCGTGGTCCCAACGCTGGCTCAGTACTTGTTGGGGACTTCACAATACACCCTTGAATTTCTTCGCAGATGTATGCAGGTTTCCTCACTATGTTTTCCTTCACCGTAAAGCACTTGTGAATATCAAATGATATATGACACCAACATCAGTAATGGGCAGGGACGGTTATGTACAATTTGTAGATTGGTTCTCATTTTTTTTAATAAATTAAGAGTTATACAGAGTGATCCAAACCTTGACGTCAAAAAATTTTTTTTTGATTCCTCACGTCATGAGCTATCAGAATATACCCCATGTATGTTAGACGATTTTTTGTAGTTTTCGAGTTATGAATTTTTGAAAAAAAAATTTTGAGAAATTCTGGAATGAAGAAATTTATTATTTAAAAAAAACTGTTGGGTTTTTTAACTAGTTTCTTTATGTAAAAGTAATACTACAAATAAAGCATTTACTGGCAAAAAAATAGCGTCCTCACTTTGACACAAGTAGGATAAAAAATACCAAATTCAAAATTTTACGCTAAAAACGCATTAATGTACGTAAATAAAAAAAATAAAAGATATCCCAAGGATTTTTGGTAATGTAAAGACTGCCCTAGACCTTAAACCTTCGCAAAAACAAAAAAAAAGTGATACTTAATAATGAGGATTTTTCGGAGTAGTCGGTCAAATAAACTTAAAAAAAACTTCTAAATTTTTAATTTAAAAATAAAGTGAAATTTCGTCTGTTTTGTTGTTCTTATCAATAAACAAAGACAGAAAATACTACGAAAACTCAATTTGTGTAGTTATTCAAGTAATTTTTTACTATTTCAAAATTTTAAGCTTTTTTAAGTTTATTTGACCGAATACTCCGAAAAATCCTCATTATTAAGTATCACTTTTTTTTTGCTTTTACGAAGGTTTAAAGTCTAGGGCAGTGTTTACATTACCAAAAATCCTTGGGATATGTTTTATTTTTTTTATTTACATACATAAATGCTATTTTGATGCATTTTTAACGTAACATTTTGATTTGGTATTTTTTATCCTACTTGTATCAAAGTGAGGACGCTAATTTTTTTGTTAGTAAATGCTTTATTTGTAGTAATACTTTTACAGAAAGAAAATATTTTAAAAAAACAATAGTTTTCTTTTATCAATAAATTTCTTCATTCCAGAATTTCTCAAAAAAATTTTTTTCAAAAATTCATAACTCGAAAACTACAAAAAATCGGCTACCATACTTGGGGTATATTCTGATAGCCCATGACGTAAGGAACCTAAAAAAAATTTTTTGACGTCAAGGTTTGGACCACCCTGTATAGTTAGAGAAACTATGCATTTTTTGATCCCTGTACGTGTAAGTGTTTTAATATTTATCATTTTGACAGCTCAGGCAGTTTTCATCATTCTAGGACGGTTGACCTCTGCAGGGCGCTCCGCCATTGGCTGGCGATGGCTCAGTGCACGTCCTGGTTCGACGACGGCCGCTGGTACCAGTACCGCAGAGACGGGTACAGAACTTAACGAGCAGAAGTACTCATGGCCGCTGTTCTAATCAAATCAATCAGGAAACTCTTAACATTTTGATAGCTCAGACAGTCCTCATCATTCTGGGACGGTTGGCCTCTGCAGGGCGCTCCGTCATTGGTTGGCGATGGCTCAATGCACGTCCTGGTTCGACGACGGCCGCTGGTACCACTACCCCAGAGACGGTTACAAAACCTAATGAACTGATGTACTCTTGACCATTGTTCTAATAAAATCAATCAGGAAACTCTTACCATTTTGACAGCTCAGCCAATCCTCATCATTCTGGGACGATTGGCCTCTGCAGGGCGCTCCGCCATTGGGTGGCGATGGTTCAGGCATGTCCTGGTTCGACGACGGCCGCTGGTACCAGTACCCCAGAGACGGGTATAGAGTACAGAACCTAATGAACCGAAGTACTCTTGACCATTATCCTAATAAAATCAAACAGGAAACTCTTACCATTTTGACAGCTCAGACAGTCCTCATCATTCTAGGACGGTTGACCTTTACAGGACGCTCCGCCATTGGCTGGCGATGGCTCAGTGCACGTCCTGGTTCGACGACGGCCGCTGGTAGCACTACCCCAGAGACGGTTAAAGAACCTAATGAACCGAAGTACTCTTGCTTGACCATTGTTCTAATAAAATCAATCAGGAAACTCTTACCATTTTGACAGCTCAGACAGCCCTCATAATTCTGGGACGATTGACCTCTGCAGGGCGCTCCACCATTGGGTGGCGATGGCTCAGGCATGTCCTGGTTCGACGACGGCCGCTAGTACGAGTACCCCAGGAACGGGTACAGAACCTACTGAACCGAAGTACTCTTGACCGTTGTTCTAATAAAATCAATCAGAAAAGGAAAGTCTTACCATTTTGACAGCTCAGGCAGTCCTCATCATTCTGAGACGGTTGGCCTCTGCAGGGCGCTCCGTCATTGGTTGGCGATGGCTCAGGCATGTCCTGGTTCGACGACGGCCACTGGTACCACTACCCTAGAGACGGTTACAGAATCTAATGAACCGAAGTACTCTTGACCATTGTCCTAATAAAATCAATCAGGAAACTCTTACCATTTTGACACCTCAGACAGTCCTCATCATTCTAGGACGGTTGACCTTTACAGGGCGCTCCGCCATTGGGTGGCGATGGCTCAGGCATGTCCTGGTTTGACGATGGCCGCTGGTACCAGTACCCCACAGACGGGTACAGAACCTAATGTACCGAAGCAATCTTGACCGTTGCTCTAATAAAATCAATCAGTAAAGGAAAGTCTTACCATTTTGACAGCTCAGGCAGTCCTCATCATTCTGGGACGGTTGACCTCTGCAGGGCGCCCCGCCATTGGCTGGCGTCGGCTCAGTGCACGTCCTGGTTCGGCGACGACCGCTGGTAGCAGTGCCGCAGCGGCATGGCAACCAGGGAGACCAGTCTGACCAGCCTCCGTTCACTAGTACCGAAAAAAATTGTCAATATTGTCATATTCTATTCCAAAGTCATTTGTACCTAAAGTCTCACGTTTAGAGCTGGGTTTTATCATTTTATCAGAGATGCATTGTAGATTGTGGATACATTGTGGATTAAAACCTGATCAAGTAACAATAACAATGAATACATTTTTATTTTCCCAGTTAATCGATAAAATTTAGACCTTTAGTCTGAGTACTGTTATAGTCGTATAATCTAATGCTTACCTACCTACCTAAAGATAGAAATAATTTAATATTTTCTATCTTAATAGAAATAAGGTCGTTTGCATTATTGAGTTAATTAGTAAATAAAACCTTTAAAATTATATTACTTATTTCATAAATTTATTCAATATTAGCATGCCAGGCATTACTGAATCAATTATCGTGTAAAATATTAAATACTTTTCCATATAATTATTGTAAAACTGCCTATTTGCGAAATCAATAATCATTTATTAGCAAACCAAATAAGCCCCACACAACCTTTGCCTCTCAATTATTTATAAATGTTTTAAATATAAAAGTTACGAACGATCGAGATATTACTCGTAATGTAGCAACTTTAGGTAGGGATCTTAATTTCACAAGCGATAGAAATTTTGCGTGACGGGATACGATCTAATAAGGAAACCTTTAACTAGATGGCCTGTTTAGTAAACGCAATATCCTCTTAAACTGTACTGTTGCTTAGTTTCTTGAAGCACATCTTCTACAGAATATAATCATTTCCAAAATATTTCTTATTAACACGATTTTTAGTAGCTTAAAGCCCGTATAACAAGTAGTGTGAATTTGTTAGTACCTAAATAAGTGGTTTCTGTATTTGAGTAAAATGCTCATTACATTTGTCTCGGTTTTGTGTGACATCTCGCTGAGGAGCCTGGGGTTCACCCGAACCCTTGATCTCCGAATTGAAATACGCACGCCCTACCGCACTGCTTTCAGTTCATCTGTAGGTTCGAAGTTGTGTTACATACCATGCAAGTATTCGTTACAGTATCGTGTGTTCTTAGGAATTAAAGGACTCACCATATACTGATATGACAGCAACATCAGACTCTCTGCGACCCGCTATGTTCTCAGCCACGCATGTGTAGTTCGCCATATCCTATGCAATGGGAAAATAAAATTATCGACGATTATCGCGTTTCCCAAGCAATGATTTTAAACATTGTATTCACAGGCGCTTGATTAGAAGACTCTTTTAATCATTTAATCAACTGGCTTAGCTTTAATTTCCATTTATACAGATTAATCCACACAATCATACGCCAGTAGTCGTTCAGGTGAATCGACAGGCCTCACTGATTGCCCACGGTGACTGCGCAGGGGTACATAAATTAACGAAACGGGTACATCGAGTTACTATTTGAGAAAGGCCTGTTTTGGGGCAAAAAGGGGATGGGGTGGGACGTAGGCTAAAAATGTAACAGGTGACCCCCGACGCGCGACGGTTGCAAACAGATGTGTTTGAGTGCCCTTATTTGGCGTAAATGTCGTTAAAAGTATTTTGGTGTAGAGATGACAGATGACGAGAGTACGGTTATAGTTGTTTAATTACTTATACGCCCCTTTTATTTAAACAGGGTTGTAAAACCGCGAAACGTCTCGTTAACGTAACTAAAGACCGACCTACTTCCAACCTGCTGCGATGAATTTACGTAGGATCTCATCCAACAAGAGGACTAACTCAAATGTCGAATTTATTCTCCCTTGTATTTCAAAAACAATCATTTTTGATAAATTTCACTCTATACTCATCGATAACATTTATGTCGATATTTCATTTTGTCAATCTCTCGTTCCTGCTAGAGACATATCGAGGTATATTCATCAATCAGTAACAGTTTTAAATTTCAGCCGGATAGTGGAATTTCTTCCCTAATTTTCGTTTGACGTACCTGTAGACCAATATTCGTCAGCTGTAATGTATTCTCCTTTACATCCAGAGGCACTCCATTCCTTGTCCACTTCAGCTCCACGGGCGGCGCCGCAGGCGGTGGCACGCAATGTAACGTCACACTATGCCCCGTCTCAATGGTCGCTGATTGAGGATGTTGGACAAATTGTTTCTTGATATCTGCAGCGAAACGAGTAGTAAGCACAAGCAGTGCGTCGTATTGAAGGAGGCTAAGGAGATTTGCTTTGTTTACTTAATCGATTGCGTTCTGTTTATATTGTTTGCCCCAACGCAACTTACGAGTAGTATTTTGATAGGGGAAGTTGGATAAACTGCTTCTGATACCATCTCTATCTAGGGGATTGAGAAGCATATTGTACAAGCATATGAAGACATAGACATATAACGACTTGTGTTATATTTGACAAGTTACAATAACAATATACGAATACTGTTTATGGTAATATAATATACATTGTACAGAATTCATAACAGTTTATTTTATATTCAGTAATATACCTACTATGATACTATTTTCGGCGGATTCAAGTTATTAATAAATTATTTTTTGCACTACCTACCTGAGAATTTTTTTTTTTTTTTTTTTTTACCACGTCGGTGGCAAACAAGCATACGGCCCGCCTGATGGAAAGCAGTCACCGTAGCCTATGGGCGCCTGCAACCTCAGGGTGTCACATGCGCGTTGCCGACCCAATAAAAATAACGTTGGCACAACAAAGTGGCTCCACTCCACCTGATCGTAAGTGAAAAGTAGAGCCCAAATCGCGGCGGCAACGAACAGGAGACAATCAGTAACCTGTTAGTTGCCACCGCCTTGCTGGCCCGCTAGATGCTGGTAAATACACCGGCTGACCCCGAAACACGGCAAACACGAAGGTAAGTCATTTCACGGGCGTTTACACCGAATGTACGGTGGTAGCCAACCAGGCGGGTACTAGTAAAAATACCCTACCACCGGCTGAGAAGCTGGCTACTCAGTATTTCCCTTAGTCGACTCCGACGACACCCACGGGAAGAGAGGGGCGGTGATTTTTGTATTCTTACTCCGTCACCGCACGGATAAAATGCTTCTCAACCGATGCTTACGAATCAATTTTAATTACCTGTTGTAATCGAATGTGTAGTCATTAGTAAAAAAACGGCCATTCATTTATCAAGTCGAGACGAAGGCAGATTTCTGTTTCGGCCACGACAAAAAAATTGAAATGTCTGACCGGTTGTCCTCTTCTACAAGTTGCATTTTTTAACCTATACATACTCGTTAAATATTGTGAGAAGGTTGGATAATTATCTTGTTTTTAGGGTACTTATAGGTTCGCTATGTCCGTCTGTCTGTCCGCAGCATAGTTCAGTGACCGTTAGACCTAGAAATGTTCATTTTGGTATAGGTATATTAATCACACCAACAAAGTGGTAGAATAAAATACGACTATAGTTTTATTTTTTATGTATCTACCTCCCCTACACGTAAAGTGGGGCGGACTTTTTTATTTTATGAAATCCTATCATATCGTTGAATAGGTATTTTTAAAGGAACAAGGGTCTCGAAAGACTAAATATTGTAAGTCAATATTTCCGGAGATAACAGCTGTAAAATTAAAAAAAATGTGCTCCTTCCCCCTCTTACTAATAAACTAATCTGTGGGTCCGAAAAATATGAAAAAACATCATGAATATTAGGCTTATAGAATACTTTTGAAAATAAACCTATTTCGAACATAATCGGTCAAGCCGGTTTGATTTACTATGGACCCCTGAACATGGCCCGACATGCTCTTGGCCAGTTTTTTTTGTTATGACAGATTAAAAATAAGTGTTTCGGAATTATGATGATTCACAATTATATAGGAAGGTCCGCCTGCTCGCGAACCAAGTAATGAAAAAATAGATTTAAAACGAGATAGCCGTTTACAGGGGTTTCCACAATGGGGGTGTTGTTTCTTATCCTTGTTTTTCTGCCTCTCAGTCCTCAATATTTACGATTATTCCCGACCATAACCCATTAACGATTTGCACCCCAGAATAAGGGCTAGTGAGCATTGTATCAAACAGCAAAGTGCTCAAGTTAACGAGCGGAAATGCTTCCTCCCAGTAATGGTGCTCACCCCTCGTGCCTTGAGGGATGTTATAAATGAAACTATTCCGGAATTGAGAGTGTCACTTATTTTAAGTTGCTGTGGGCCTGGTAAAAATGGTGCTCAGTACCAAAATAGATGGGTAGTGAAGATTTTGCGGCATTCAGGAGGATCATAATGAGGTCAACCAGACGTAGGAAAGGTAAGACAACTGCACATATAAAAAAATAACATTTGCTTTTTTTTATCAACAAATAGCTCATTACTTACGCCAACCTACATATTGATTCAAGCACTCCTATAATGAATCGCCTGTTTTTCAAAGATTAATTCATTCTTAAATACTAGTCTCAGACCACCCTATAATATGATGGTAACTAATTATTAACTTCATGATTAAATTTTGTAGACTTACGAATGTATAAATATAACTAATTTATGTTTTGATCTTCCTATGATTCCAAGTATTCAGAAAGCCATAAAACCAATTTCCTTTTCAATATACGCAAAACGCAGACAATAATTCAAACCCGCCACCTCAGACTTCGTTAATAAACTGTTTCGTCGTACTGTCAGCGCGTCATAGTGTGACAGTGATGGCTGCGATGACGGGAGTTGGGTGACAGTGCGACTAGATGGGAGGCGACGCGCTTCACTTGCCCAACTTATGCTAAGGGTGTTGACGTGTTAGTGTATATTTAACTTTGCCACTATTGAAGCGGTTGTATACAAATATTTGTGTAACTTGTTAATTTTGTTTTGAAACATTTAAATAACTTAGTATTGACGGCCCCGGACACTACCTCGTCATGCATTTATCACAAACATGTTCGGCCATTGTTTTTAATTTTTATATTTAACTACTAGTATGGCTTTAACACGGGGTAAAAAGTTAACATGGTAAATACCCCGTTTCAAATTATACTAAAATGTAAATGACAAATTCAGCTTAAAATCATGTATTTTTTTAAGTATTCCCCTTGTTACAGTCACGTCTAATAATATGTACCTATACATTTCAGAACGTATGTCAAAGGCATAAGGATCAAAATTGTATACATATTATTAGATCCGACCGTACAAAGATTTCATTCTAAGTGCCTATAAACCTTTATAAAATATATAATAATTAATAATAATGCATTTTCTGAAACTGAAATGTTAATATTGAATACATACATAATTGGCATAGAAATACTTAAGCCATATATTTGGCGAAAATTATATTCGTGACAAAGATTTATAGGCGGAAGCCTGAGTTTCATACTAAAAGAAGATTAGGAAAAGTTTGAGGATTGCGAAGAGGAAAACGAACTTTTGTTGAGGAATGTCTTCCCGAAAATAAGTATATATTACGTAGGTACTGACGAATGAACCTTCAATTGCTGCAGTCCATATATCTAAGAAGTTATAAGTATTACAATGTTCGGAAATTAGAATTGTGTACAAACTTCATTTGACACCTCTATAGTTGGTGTTCTTGGTATTATTGCTATTCGCGGAATAATTTCCTTTCCCACAAAACTGCTGCCTAGACAATACTCATTGTTTACAATGCCTTTTATTTTCCAAGTATTAAAACGTGATCGTTTTTGTTTGGTGCGGTTACAGAAAACTTCACTGTAGAAATCTGAATATATTCTTTTCTTATTGGAATGTTTTTTTTAAATAGAAAACGAAAAAGTAAGCAATTTCAAACATTAATTTGTAAGTATGTTGGTATTATAATGCTGTTAACCTAAAAGAAAAATCTCAAATCTCAGTGGTTTCATTGCGGTATCTTTTTACTTACGAAAAAAAAGTCTTGAATTCCTCGGCAACTTTTTAATTCAATTTTACCCTAATACCCTAAATCGAGTGCGAGACACATTAAAATTCACTCCGCAATATTTTGATTGGTTGATGCATATAAACATGGATATTAAATCCCGGCCCTAATGACAAAATTTACATAATTATTCATCTGCAAGGAAATTCGGAATGGCCCAAAATTTGTGCGTAACGAAAGGTAGCGGCTATAAATTTTATTGCTTGGTTAGAGAATTAGTCGATTAATAAAGTTTATTACTTTAATGGTACGTGTTTTCATTGTAGTTTCCAACCGGAATGACTTTTAAACTATTTATAACTTGAATAAGTATAAGTGACCATTAAAATACCTTCAAACCTTTACTTATCTTTGAGAATTATACTAAATTAGGGAACCAATTAGGAAGAAATGTATACCACTAAACCATTATCTATCGTACAATAAATATTACTATGCTCAACAGATAAATGTAGGATAGATTTACACAATACAGACTAAGTTTTCATGACATCATCCATTAAGTTTACCATATTTACTATATACAATGAGAAAAGGGAAAAAATTCAACAGCGCATTTCTGACCAAATTTGAAGTTGAAAATGTCATATGAAGTTTACTGGATTCAGTCTATTTTAAGAGAAAATTTGATTTTTTCTTTAAACCGTTTGAGACCGTTACGCTATGATAAACACATTTTAGGAAACGATTTTGTCACCATGTTGTTTGTCTTAGTCTTGTCACACTTAATTAACAGACATCAAATGAACAAAGATATATTTAATTACCTAGCAAACGTAAAAAAAAAAATTAAAAAGTGCATTTTTTGCGATAGTTTGATTTAAAAAATCCTTTTTTGTGTATTCAGGTGTTCAAACCATTAAAAAACTTAAAAAAAAAAATTTTGCAGATTTGATCAAAACTTATTTTAACATTTTCTGCTTCTTTTAGTCTCAGGAATATGCTGTTAGAATTTTTCCCTTTCCTCCTGGGCACCTTGTATATTTACAACTTACATGCGTATTCAATGAACACAGCCTGACTTCTAATTCTCCCTTTGCTATTCCAAGCAAGGCATTCACATCCGAATTTTCCACCATAGTACTCCTCAATCTCATTTCTGGTTACATTCAATTCTGCTTCTACCACCCTTACACCGTTTTGAGGATCCACATGCTCAAATTGAACAGTTTTGTCGCTTTTGGCGTCGTTACATTTAAAGAAGACTTCTAATGCATTAGCAGCTCTGCAAAGAAGACTTGCTGGTTTTGTCCTCATGACATAAGAGTTTTTGGGTTCTATTAAAAATATGGGTAGGCCGTCTATTGTTTCATCGTTTTCAGGCAGTGGTATGTAATCATCGTCTTCGACTTCTGGTTTTATGTCAGATAGGTAAGGGTCAAATGTCAAAAGGCCGTCGGGGTGTATGTATTCCGGCCTGGTTTCCTTTTCTGTTGTGAGCTGAAAGTCTGAAACAACATTGATGATCAATATTTGTTTCCAGAAAGTTTGTGTCAATGTTGTAGCGTTTACGTTATATTTTTCTCTCAAGCGTATGCTGTGAATATTTGAATAAATACAATTTATGCTATCGCTTTTGCATGAAATGTATCAACCTGTGTAAAAAATTACTTAAATATGTAAAACAAATCTCAACTTGTGTATGAATAGGAATTGATAATGAAATCTAATTGGAACTTACTTATTGATTACAGTCATATACCTACACAATACGGAATTACGGACAGTATCTTTATTCACAGCTCCTAAAGTCGCATTCACGGAGTGGTCTCATCTCATTGCCATAAAAAAAAGTTTACGGATATTTTTGCAACTTTCCTTATTTACCTACCTCGAAACGATAAAGTAATGCATAATAATTCATCGAGACATTTTCTTGTTTCCGACAGGAAATATAAAGTATGATTTAGGGAGTGATGGCACCGAATTCCAGTTGCTATAAATTCCCTTATTTGGGGGATGCAAGGGGGGGATTTGTGACTGGAAGAACGAACTCAAACCAATGAAAATTACTGTCCGACATAATAATATTATGTTATTATAAGATGATGTTTTTATAATATATGTTATTTATATAATTATGGAAATTAAAAAAAACATACAATTTTACATACATAGCTAGCTTGGGTATTGTGATATAAAAAGTACCTACCTGCATTTTTTTCCTTGCCGACGGACATCACAATAAACAATAGTAGGAACCACAAAACAAATCTACTAAAACACATAATTAACACTTCACTAAAACCTTAAATAAAAAATAAACTTTAAAAACGAACTGTGCACTTCATTTGAATTTTTGCAATTTATTCCACCTTCAAAATACGAAGCATCTTACTTCATTTGTTTTTTAAGTGTCACTTTTATGTATAATCACTGCGGCATCATACATTTTTATTGTTATTCGTGTATTGTTTTTTTTTTCGTAAAAGCACGTGTTTGGTTACATTGGGGATGGGACGCGTGTTCTCTCTGCGGGAGCTTCTGGCTTACTAAATATACATCGAACGCCACGATCAACCTGCGTAAGTATGTTATTAAACTTTTAACCGCCTCTAATTACCGTGTGCAGGTTTACTGATGGTTATCTTTCAATTTAATTATAAATTATGAAGATGCATTGGTGGTATAAAGTTATATTTGTTTCGTTCAAGCAATTAAACCGTGAGAAAGTAATTATGTATTAAAATAAGATATCAAAATTAACACCCTAACTAAAACTGAAACATTGAAAGATGTTCTTCACGAGATATGTATATTTTGTTTTACTTTTTCATTTCACATAGAAATTGCAAATGGATAACAGTGAAGCTTGTTTTCATTTTCGAACCACTAGCGCCACCTGTTGGTAGGTCAAAAAAGTAGAAAAGCTCTCACTGTGCTTTCGCCCGCTATCGGGCTCAAGAATACTGAACTCAGTTTCGATATTTTGTGATAGATGTCGTTAGTATGTTATTTTTAAAGGTCTGAAAGTCATGTCTGTTCAGTAGGTAGTAGTTTCTGTAACCAGTAGATGGCGATACGTCTGTTCGGTACGTGCATTCTGCTATTTCCCTGTTTATGTTTACAGCTCCTCTCTGTAGTTTTTATTGTAACAACCCTTCAAGAGATGGCGCCGGTATGCGAGATGAAATTTTATTGCCTAGTGTTTTGTTTTTTGGTAGAAATCAGAACCCTCAAACCCGCCATTTGTGCAGTGGTTTGGCCAACCAATAAACTTTGGATTAATATATTTTTTATAGGTAATTCGACAACGGCAAACTCGCATATCAATGATAAGTATCTACGTAGACTATGGACGATTAAAACTTCAGAGGATTTACATGTCCTTTGCCGTCCCTAATCATAAGCATAATTATAGGTGTAGTTAGCTAAGTACCTATTTAATTTAACTGAAGTTCTTGTTCAATTAGCGGCCATGTCAAAAATATGTATACATTATATGTCAAAAATATGTATTTGAAAGTTTCAAAATCTCCGTACGCACTTTTGGCATTTTATTTCATTACTTACCTAATGATGTTAAATTAAAATTCCATGCTAAATGGTGGGATCCTTTAATAATCGTACTAAGGATAATATTTTAAGCTTGTACTTGCCAGTTTTCTGTTGTTTTTGCAGCATAAATACTTATTTACTTCAGTAATTACTAATTATTCTACCATTAAAATTCCTTACTTTATGTTTACTTATAATAGTAGATAGATTTCATGTTCTAGAGCATAAAAGTTAAATTGTTTTCAAAGGCGAAGATGGGCTAAGGTAATCGGTCCCAACAGCCAAACAGTTAAAACATATTGCACCATTTTATTAAGCAATAAAATAGTATAACTGACAAAATTGGTTAAATATGTATTACAATATTAGAATTCTGTATTTTCTCGCATTAAATTTAGTAAATCACATAAAATAGATATCGATTATCGTTCAAAACTGCTCCGAAATGTTTGACTTGGCAGAAAATCGAGCATCTGAAGCCCTGATCACAGGTTGAAAATTTAAAAAAATAATTAAAAAATGAGTTGGCGGTTATTGGTTTATATATTTTTTCTTCTTTCGCTTTACGACAACTTGGTTGTGTAAATTGCAGTGAAAAATGTTACTTTCCTCGCAAACGAAGTGAAAAGCAGAGTGTACAACACGGGCATAAATGTCCATTTTTATGCTCGTCTACTATTTTGCAAAATTGCCTCAGATGGTCACTTTTTGCACTTGTTGTACAATCTACTATTTATTACTTAAAAAAATTGTGCAATATGTTTTAACTGTTTGGCTGTTAAGACCGATTACCTTAGCCCATCTTCGCCTTAGAAAACAATTTTACTTTTATGCTCTAGAACATGAAATGCGATTTTATGTCGTCTACGCACGACATAAAGGTGCACTTTTTGAGCATGAGAAGTGAAAATTATTAGTATAAAATCAGCACCAACAGTTTTCATCTTTACGGGCTTTATGACACCTATTAATGACTCGAGCGAGGTGTCATTTGTATGAAAACACATCCTCGCACATCTCTGGTGGAAACGCAGCCTAAAGATGCACATTTTTACCGCAAAATTATTTTCCGCATTTACTTACAGACTTCGAAATTTGAAATTCCAAATGATTGATTCCAAATTCAAACGTACCTCGTGCTCAATTGCCAACATTGACTATTGATTGCACAAAAGGCGTTGGACGGCAAAGCGTATTCTCTATTCGAATTTATTCCACCGGTATCCTTTTGAAGGTGTAAAACATGTAAGTAGCTACTCCAGTCACATTTTCGTATTCAGAATAACATCATCCGTCTCTATTTTGCTGTCTCAGTTCATATATAGCCGTCTCTTTCTCATCAAGGTGCGGAAATTCAAATTTGGCGGGTTGGCGAGCCTTTCCGCTGGATTTTCAAGTATAATGAGGCTTTAAAAGGTTGAGCAATCAATAAAAATATCAAAGGTGGATGTTTTGAGAAGCCAGTATTTTTACAGGTTTGCTTTTACCCGGCAATTTTCTGCGATTTGCCTAATTGCGAAGCTTTTCCGGTAAACCAAATATTCTACTGGAAAATATTCAAAGGACTATCAAATAATGATTTATGTTACAAAAACTTTGGTAGGAAATAAAATTATAATGTAGCTTGGCTAGTAATAGACATATTTTATAAAAAGGCTTGTTAAACGCAGATTATTTATTACATTATCCTTTATTATCAATAGATTTAAGACATTTCACCTCTGTACTTACTGAACCTCGTATCTGCTAATACGGGTGTTTTTTTTCATCAAGTGATTGCACTTGATGGCAAAAACGGTGGGCGCTTTCCAAAATAAAATCCTGAAAACTTATTCTTCCAAATCTGGACGTGTTTGGTCTTATTTGAATCAGATCTAAATAATAAAAATAATTATATTCCAAATTATTCGTACATAATTTGAGTTTCCGTTACGTGACGTTCATAGTACGAGTAATTATTTATAAAATAATAAAATCAGCTCGTTTCTGATTTACATGAGCTGAAGCACGTCCAGATCTGGAAGAAGAAGGCAGCTAAGTCTTTGTCGCACTAATTTGAAAGAGTAACAGAGAGGGAAAACTACGATACGCTGCTAAGCGTTAGCGATTGGCAACTTGGCTAAGCATCCTGGGGTTTAGTCCGTGCAAGTCGGACATAACCGTCCGGTTGCTCCCGGACCGGGTGGTATCCATAACGGATTCCCCTGGGTTAAAAAAAAAGGTATATTGATGATTTGTCATACAAACAAAACGCAATTAAGTAAGCCGCATTTACAGTTGCCAAACTAGCGGCCAAAATATCCAATACGAGTACAACTGGCAACGAAACGGCTTAGAAATTGTTGCCAGAGAAGAAATCCGCTAAAGGAGACACGTGAAACTTAAGTTAATCCTTATTTCGTGGACGCGGGTGGACAAATTGTGAGCACTTCAGTAAGGTACGCCGGTTGGGTCTTCGAGTGATTTGGAGACATTTACAACGTACGAACATTTAAGGCCTGTTTCACGATTGGAAGTTTGGACAAATAAATACCCCCATTTTCATATATTATGTAACCCGAGTAATATGATGACGTATATTTTATAATTGGTTCATTACGTTGTTTTAAATATGGTGTGGTCATTACAAAAAGCAGCACATCCACGAACATAATAGGTTACAATGTAAAAACAGTATATACTTTTTTTAATTACATCTAGCTTTTCACGGGAACGTCTGAATTCATATTGCTGATACCCAATCAATTGCTTTTGGTAACTGTGGTTACGAGCTATCACTCTTATACATAGGAATAAAGCTCAACCAAATTTCCAAAGTAAATGAATGGTTACAATGAACTTCAGTATTCACTGAAAATGAACGAAAATGAAAATTCAATGAACCTCCTATATGTAGGCTGAAGTGAATTGGGACAAAAAGATATCTATATTCCGAAAATACGAAGGAAAAATATGTCGTGATATTAATAAAATATTACGTGATCGTGCTCTACCTATCGCTGTAGACCAATGTGACTGGAGGGATGGAAAACCATACGTGCGAGATGGAGTTCCGATATCGGCCTCTCGCTTCAACTTATGTATTCGCTCATCGCCGGCCGCTTTAGACCAATGTCGTGGCCAGGCTATTAGAGATACATATTATTCTTCTTTTAACCACGATTTTACGAGGTGGTATGGTATCTGTATCGTGTGCTATCGTCCAAATAGCCGCGATCCGCGCAAGTATCGATGCTGGAGCCAGCTCCTAGTTCGGGGTCTAATATTATAAGTAGGTTACTACAAATACATACAAATGCAATCTTAACCAAAACTGTCACAACTAAAAGTCCCCACGTCTCACATCGCCAACCCTATCACGTAGCACAAACTACAGCGCGACTCACTGCCCCTCAATTGTTCGAATCTTGGGGGCTAACTCGGCCAGGGCTGCTACTAACCCGCTTACGCCTTTTGCTGATTAGGGCTTAGCGGCAACTAAGTGGACAGTTTGGGGTGATTATTGGAGAAATATTTCGTTTATTGTTTTGATAGTTAGGTAAACTTAAGTATGTACTTGGTACTTATTATTAATAAGCCGATTATCTTATTGTAACAGTATAGGTAGGTACCGATAAGCATACTAAATGGGTACCTAAGCCGATGTGTATTAAATTAGGAAATTTTAAAGAACACGCAAAAAAAAGACGTATTCTAGTGGTAATGATAGTTATCAATATATTTCGAATGCAATAATATTATAGGTAGCAACAAGCTCTTTTTGGCCTAAATGTAATAATTAACTGGCTTATATATTTGCAGATTCTATCTATTATTTATACTTTACATTATGATTCAACCAAATTTTATTTAGTTGACTCAACGATAATAATGGTATGAAATATATTCACTAAAGAATATTCATGCTATTAATACTATCTGTAGTAGTACTTCGAATTCGAAATATGATAGACAACACTTGTTTTTATTCACCATCTCTGTCGCTCCTACCCATAAAGAAAACGTCACCTCTCCTTCTCTCGTTGCACAAGTGCACCAATTCCCAGAGCATTTATTTTTTACCGAGAAATTAAAACAATCTGATTATCTTTTATCGAACCGATAAAATGTATGAAGTAATTTATTTGCTATGTAAGCTGATTCGGTTTCACGGTAGGTGGGTTTGTATAGTTTTTTACGTTGATTGTTATTTTTATAATAATTCAATAATGAAAATATATACGGTGCTACGAAAACTTATTTATACAATTTTAATTAAGTTTCATTCAATTACAACGCATGTACAATATTCCATTATTAACCTATTGCATATTGCCATAGGAATTCAGTGCTCGAGTGGAGGCCACGGCTAGGAAAACGCAGCGTAGGATGTCCACCCACAAGATGGACAGACGACCTTATGAAGGTCGCCGGGACACGCTGGATGCAGGTCGCATCTAAGCTGTACATGTGGAGGTGCAGAGGGGAGGCCTATGTTCAGCAGTGGACCTCTTATGGCTGAGATGATGATGATGATGATAGGAATTCCATTTTAAGCTTTAAATGCATGACGATTATTTTCCTTAAAAACTGTGGATAGGTGATTGGCGTAATAAGCCAATAGGTATATTAATTTTTTTATGACAGTGTTGTCAACTAATTAATAAGAGTAAATACGCAAAGTCGTTCGTTTTCTTTGCAATATCATTCTTAAGAACATAGTGTGTACACATATACGTACAGCAGAAGCCAGTGAAATTTCAGAAAACCATTTCTTTTTCTTAAATTTCAACTGATTTTCCTAAATTTGACTAACTTCTACTGTTCAGATTTTTTTTCATCCGCTACAATAAAATTGTCTACAAATGAGATAACGTCGAACTGCGTCAAAAACTAAAATTAATCAACATTATTATTTTTTAGGAATATCTCACACTTGACCAAAATTTTTACTTTGTCAAAATTGTTTTCTCAAAAAAATACCTAAGGTCTCCTTAGACAGCTTCCCTCTCCTGATTCATCTATTATAGTTTCCGATTTCCCCATACTGTCCCACTTAAAAAAATATAATTGTAATAATTAATTGATATGCAAGTCACACAATATTACCTAATATCCTTGAATTGAATATTTAAACGTAGTTTTCAAAAATCATCCAAACTTCGAGATTAATCAGCAATATCGTCATTAACTTTCAAATCTTTTTATGCAATTTTCTCGAAGCATTATTAACTTGGAATTACTTTTCAAAATTAAAAATTTTCATCATCATCATCATCATCATCACTATGTTAGTCCACTGCTAGACGTAGGCCTCTCCTATTAACTATGCGTATAGACGCATTAGGAGGTAAATGCCCTTAATCGCCACGCTGGGCAAGCGGATTGGCGATCGCAGTAATGTGTCCACTATGATGACGCTGCTGCCCATCATCAATCTTGTAAAATGGTCAGTGACACTTCAATCCCTTAGTCTTACGACACCCGCAGGAGGAGTTGGGGTGGTGACAAATGTATTCTTACTGCCGTTACCACACGGTTGATGCATGACGGTTGAATTTTGTTTTACTATATGGCAAACGTTAATTTAATTTAAGCTAAGACATAAGCGTTAAATTTGAATTCAGAACCGCGTGAAGACCGCGGTGCAGTGATAGCACAGCTATGGTATAATCTGCGAACATTCGACTACACTTTAACCAATACGTGACCGCTGCCATTAGATTAATGATACACTGGATACGGTATTTTTATGCCTTAAACCTATTGGAACTTCTTAAACCCAAATGGTAACTGATTAATCACTAACAAAAGGAGTAAACTAACTGAGTAGGTAACTGAGTAGTAGTAGTAGTCGACAAAAAAGTCTCCTTTACAGCTCACAAGTGCAAACACACTGCAAACCTACTTAATATTTTCCTCTTTTCTATCACTTTCTTTTGTTCTTTGCCTATATACTAAGCTCTTCTGCATCACACTTAATGTGGAGCTTTTTTGGGAACTGCTTTATAATTTCGTTATATATGTATTTCATTAATTGTTTGATAGAAAAACATATATAACGAAATTATAAGGAAACAGGTTAATTTTTAACGTATGATTAGACTTTTTTCATATTATTAAAATTAAATTAAAGGTATTTTAATTATGATTCTTATTTAATATTCACGTACCTAACTATGTTCTGCTAATACATACCAAAACTGGTAAGTTTTTTTTCTAGCCGAATTTAGACATACGCGAATTAACATGCAGTTATCTTAACATTGCTATCGATCAAAAACAGCAATGTAAAAGTTTCAAGTCTTGTGCATCAAATCGGGCTTTACCTTATCCACGAATCGTCAATTCATGCGCCCCCGGCAGGCTTGTCTCGCGTCGCCCACAATCGGCTCAGTGTCCACCGTGCCGTAAAATTGTATTTGACGCTGCCCGACGAATTAACACGGCTTAGGACGTCCTCCGTGTTATGATATTGCGCTGCGATAATCGCTTTAAGTGTGTTCTGGGGTTTAGCGAAAATTTTAAATGAACAGTTTCGGAAGGCGTGTTTTAATATGGTTTTAAACTTTACGCTATGCTGCTCTGTTGTTAGGCTGCTAATTTCATGCCGATAGGGTGGTCTAGAACTCTAGACCGAGTAGCTCTAAAAAACGCGGGGAATGAATAATTTATAGATAAAATAAATGCCTACTCACAACTACATACATAAAGAACAGTTAGGTATTAAATATTTGTGGTAAATAATTTTCTGATATTCTGTTTAACCCAGAACCTCCCGTTTCCTAGGGTCATTATCAACGAGACCACGGAAGCCGCATAACTTCAGGTAAATATTTGAAGTTAATCTACTATAAAAACTATTTCATATCTCACTTTTTTCCAGTTCATCAAATGGTGGGGCGTATAATTGACTTATCCTGCCGGCGTCCGTTCAAATCGATAGTATTGCACCGTGCAAGTAGTTTGCTCTACTAACACATTTTTTAACCTTATAAATATTTATGTATAATTTCAATAAAAAGTAATTGCCAATTACAGTTATCGAATCTGCTTTCTCGTTCTGATAACCTGTCAATACCTACATCCTTAATTAATTAATTCGCCAGACTTAATTAGTGTATCCCTCATAATGGGATAATATAAGTTATATTCAAATCGAGCAAGATTATTAGATTCAAATCGAACTGGAGTAGCTATTCAGAACTGCCCTCGTATCGTACCCACGTATTCGCTTTATCATTTCTTAATGATATACAGAAGAGTCTGCATTAAATTATTTTCATTTCAGTTTAGCAGACTGTACTAAGATCATATTTTGTCAAAACAGTTACATATATTTGAACCTCAGGTGTGTGTCTTTCATTTGCAAAATTTAATAAATAGCCCCAACGGAAGATCAGCGCTAGTCACGCATGCTGAATCGGGACAATTTCGTGAGAACTTAAATATAGTACGGTCAAATCGCACATTAAACTCGCAAAACATGTAGTAAAGCTGCATTTTTGGTATGTTATTTAGACACCATAGGGCAGTATAAAAACACATTTTGCAAGCAAAAAAAAGTTGTGTTAGCTGCGTTATACGTGAAAAACTGTGAAATTTACTGTCTATTTTTAGTTTCTGATTTTTATAAAAAAAGCCTTACGTTTTTTGACAATATGTATCAGGTAACGTTTAAAGGTGAATGAATTTGTAACAAGATGAGATAACATCCATTACCGTAGGTCTTATAGTTTCAGAGATTCGAGACTTCAAATAGTACCCTGTTTTGTAAACTAGATAAAATGTTGAGTTTTGCTAACGTTTTTGGTTTAATAACGCCTTACCTAATTATGCTACAAAAAACATGAAATAATTATCTTATAGCGCAATTAATATTCTTTCATTTAAGGGTAAAATCAGGTCAGTAAACTTTGTGATTGAAACTAAAAACGCGAAATTCAAAAAGCAGGAGGTCCGCTATCTAAGTTTTTCATACAAATGGCAAGTCGTGTTGCAAAGCTGTAATTTTTGTATATTATATAGGCTCTATAGGGATGTACGAAAATGCATATTACAAGAAAAAAAATAAAAGGATTTAGGTATAGGACGTAAAAAGCTGAAAAAAAATCGGACTTTTTTTAGTTTTTGACGTTTAACTAAAATACTATAACTTTTTGATACTAATTGCTATAAAACTATGAAAGAATATTAAATTTGAAAGGATTTGAGCTACCTTGCATTACCCTAAATTATATAGATTTACAGATACGACATTTCAAAATGTGCCCTTCATTAAGTTAAGAAAATAAATGCATGTTATGAAGCCTCGTATACCCCCAACTATAAGACTTACAGTAATTGTTATCGGCTCAATTTGTTCCAAATTTAATGTAGTTATTATCTACAATTACTTTTTTTTCTTAGCGCGAACGTTTTGCCAATATTTAGTGAATAGCTTTAACGTAACCTAAAATTTGTTTATGTTTTGATAAAAGGGTACTTTATGAAATGTCGTATCTCAAAATATATATAACTTACGGTGATGCAACGTAGCTTAAATCCTTTCAAATTTAATGTTATTTCTTAGTTTTATAGCAACCAGTATCAAAAAGATAATAGATTTTTAGTTAAACGTCAAAATCTAAAAATTGTGCGAATTTTCTTCCGTTTTTTACGTCCTATGCCCAAATTATTTTTTTGTTTTTCTTTTAATATGCATTTTCGTATATATCTATAAGGCCTTTATAATATACCAAAATTGCAGCTTTGCAACTCGACTTGCGATTTGTATGAAAAACTTAGATAGCGGGCCTCCTGCCTTTGGAATTTCGGGTTTATACTTTCAAGTACAAAGTTCACTGACCTAATTTTACCCTTAAATTAAAGAATATTAAGTGCGCTATAAGGTCATTATTGCATGTTTTTCGTAGCATAATTAGGTGAGGCGATATTAAGTCGTAAACGTTAGTAAAACACAAAATTTTATCTAGTTTACAAAAATGGGTACTTTTTAAAGTCTCGAATCTGAAAGTATAAGACTTACGGTAATGCATGTTAGCTCAACTTGTTGGAAATTTATTAGTCTTTAAACGTTTATTTACATATGATATCAAAAAACGTAAGGTTTATTAAATAAAAATCAGAAACTAAAAAATGGCCGAAAATTTCGCAGTTTTTCACGTACTACCCAGCTAGCACAACTTTTTTTTGCTTGCAAAATATGGTTTTATACTGTCCTATGGTGTCTAAACAACATACCAAAAATGCAGCGATACTACTTGATTTGCGAGTTTAGGGTAAAATTATGTACGATTTGACCGTACTAATATACCTTTAAGTATATTGTTTCAATTCTACATTTATTACCATGAAAAAACTCATTTCCTATGTGTATGCTACAAAATATATTAGCGATGAAAATCTATGTAGCAACAGAACGTCGTAACTCAACCCTTCCATATTCGCGGCCGTCTGGGCATCCTCTCGGGGATAAAAAGCGTCGCTAAAACGTCTCTCATTCGGCAAATCATATTCTGTTAAAGTCGTTACGCCGCGCTGACCCAGCAGCCGGGGGAATAGGCGGGATGGGACGAGGTGTTGGATCTGCAGACGGACTTGCCATATGACTGGTTTGAAGATAACTTGGAGGGCCATACTCTCTTAAATGCGATTGAGTTAAGGTAGGCATTGACAATTTAAAAAAAAATCGCATTAGTAGACCGTGGTCTCCCCTGGGTGCTTAGACAAGTTGTCAATCGCTAACGCTTAATTGTCAATCGTAAACGAAAGGCAGCTAACTGTCTTTGTCGCACTAATATGCAAGAGTGACAGAGAGGGAAAACAACGATACGCTACCAAGCGCTAGCGATTGGCAACTTGGCTAAGTCGGTCGGTCGGTTTTACTGCCATTATCTTATCACAAAAGCTTCCATGTTTAGATCTCATGTTTATATTTCTAATAACTTCATTAAAATTTCGTCGCTGGACGTATCGAGACGAGGTTTGTAGACGAACTTACCAATTGTGACTGCTAAAATCTTTAGATTCTACTGTCTTATCCATTTCAACCTCATGCATCTATATATCTAATTAATTAATACTTACTTGCAGATGGAATCGAGACGTGTTGTGTTGCAAGTTGTAAGTAAGGAGTTGCCAATGTGACGGAAGATAACCTGGGTAATCCTAGGTAACGAAAGTGTATGTTTAGGTTTTCTTTCATTCACTGTTGACTAAAGTATAATGTGTTAAATAATACCAGGATGATACTATTTTTAAACGTCATGATTAAATAGAATATTTTTAATGCAAAATGTATTACAAGGGGCGTGGAATGACCATTCATTACATAGCGTTAATAAAAAAGACTCGCAACATATTGGTAACATGTACATTTCACTCTTACGTGGAATTACCCACCTACTAATATAAGTTTTGAAAATAAACAGGGATAAAAATACAGGGTTACTATTAATTTTATCTTCCGTTGGAAACAATTCAATCTAATAATGATTCTCTTAAATACCACAATGTCGTAACAGATGTGCTTAGCATAGAAAAAATCAACTGCGAAAGACTCTGCCAACCAGACCCCGTGACAACCAGAGTCTTTCGCAGTTGATTTTTTCTATTCTAAGCACATCTGTTACGACATTGTGGTATTATCCGCATTGTCAAAAAGTAACACCAACATCAATTTGTTTAATTATAAAACAAATTAATGTTTTCTAATCATTGATTCTCTTAAAGTTTATGATCGATTGTGAACGCGTCCGACACGCACTTGTTAGATTTTTTCCATAATAAAATATTGTGGTAGTTATACATTCATCAATAATATTCGATAACGTGAAGTTCTTTTTTCAGTTCACCTTATCCACACAAGTACTAACCTAGCCACTTCGCTGTGATAGCAATACCGTATCGAGTTTTTAGCTGTCGGGCGCCGGGAAATATTGGGTCCGCGCCGCCCGTGCTGATTGATTTCTGATTGAAATACTGTGTCCAGGGACTGAGCTTTTAGTGGGGCGAAAATGGGCTAGAAACGTCTTAAATTTTATAAAGATGTGTGACAGTCGACCCCTGAATGATGGCCATGACGGGCAAAGATATAGGTAGATATGTAGGTAATTTTTAGAAGAGAATTCACTTCAATGGTATCAATGAGGATTTTCTGAAATGACGTTCACCAGGTTTGAATCTAATCTAATCTAAATGTATTGTATGCTTTAATAAAATTATATAAAAAATAAAAATACCTTTTAGTTAGTTTTTCTTTGGGGCTACATGCTACATAATTTATGTTTCTTAACGGGACATTGCGGCTAAGTGGCGCCAACTAGTGGCACATGTTTTCGAGAAACCCCTCATTGTATGGTACCTATAAAGTAAAAGTCTGTTTGTCATTTTGCATGTATTTAATAAATATCTACCTACTGACATGTGAATACCCAACGCAGATAACATTAACCGATATGTTATTTGTGATGGCCAAAAATCTTTATTGCTAAAGAAGTAAAGTTAATTTTTTTTGGCATTTAATATTCTAAATAATAATAATATTAGGTGCTTACCTACTAGCCACTCATTCAATAACGAACCACATACTGAAGAATCAAAGACCACTTGAATCCAATATTCTCATAGGAAAGAACAGCTCTTACACCCTACCACCAGACACATGTCGAAAAACCGTCCAAAAACAAAGGAAAACGCTCAAAAATGCACTGAGGCGGTATCTATTACAACAATTAATTTATTTCATTATTATATTTTGATCGCCAACGTCAAGAGCTTTACCAACTTTAAACTAAATTTTAACCAAGAATGCTGCCCCTTACGACGATATAAATAAAGTCGATTTTTGTATGTCAAACATGAAAATATAAGTTTGTCAGGGGGTGCAAGTGGTTATCAAAAACATTAATGGCAGAAACGCGGCAGCAAGCACACTTGAAATTGAGTTGAGTGCGGCAGCGAGGCATTTTGAAATTAATACCAATCGGATTGTGGGAACGGTGTGATTGCTGTTCCTAGTTGTTATTGGGAATCGGATTGAAATGAAGCTGGCCAAACATTTATGCACTGTTCATAAATGTCATCCGGTCCTTAAATAAAGAAAATTTTATTTACCATAACTTTTAAAAATTGTGATCATTAGGAAATAAAGTTGCGAGTATTTAATAATTTTACACGAAAATTATGAGCCTGTCCAAAGCCCTTCCTAATGAACTTAAGCACCTACTATGAGTAATTACATATTTATTATGTATTGCCATTTTGATAACGAAGATATGATCAAAAATACATTAGGAACGTGCATTATATGATGTTGATGATATACGGAACTGATTAATAAAATTATGGTTGTGTTTTACTCGTATAATCTAGAACAGACTTCGAGGGAGCTGCCACATAACTCTGTAACATATAGTCAGACACCTAACCATCTAATCCACAAAGATACCTACAAAAACCCAACAGCAAGCAATATTAATAAAGACAAACGGCACGTCTTTATTTTTCTGGCGGCCATCTTCCCGGCGGATTGGCACGCTATCTCCCGCTGCCGTGCTTTGGCCGGCATATTCTTAGCTGCCTTACGAGCCCGCTTGGGTCGAACAGAGAAACTATTGAGTCACCCACTTCGCCCGCTTCAAAATAAACGTGATATTTGAATTCCGTAAACAAGCATTTTGTGACTCCTTACAAGGATCTACAATCCTCTATATTATAGTATAATACTGCAGACGCCGGCAAACTTTAGAAGGCTGCGTAGGTTTATTCGGCCGAGCGTGGCGATCCTGCTTAGTTTGGTTTACAGACAAAACAAGTACCTATACTTAGTGCTTTTCTCAAACTTGTACTGAAAAAACCATTTGTGCGGTGTAACAAAAAATACCTACTAACACCTCTGGTTACGGTCGGCGCCTCGTTAGTGAATAGCTAAAATGCTGGTGAAAACCCCTGATGATCAGCCAAGGGAGTATTTATAGGTGGTATCTGGCGTTTGTCAAGTGAATTAAAAGCTTTAAATTTTTATGAAGTGGTATCTTTGGTACGACAAATTCCCATACAGAGTTACAAGTATAGCATATTAACACACATCCAGAAAAACAAGGGATTTTCGTCATAACTAGTCAAGACAGGAAAAGGTACTTGACATTATACGAAATATAATCACACTTTCTTTTCTAGGCAGTAGGTACGGCTCTACGCCTCCCCTGTTCTAATAAAAGAATATATTTTTACGATTCTCGCGCCATCTCACACAATCCGATGAGTTAGTGTCCTGGAGCGCGGGAGACGTATGCTGTTCTATATTCAAATTGGACGGCTCCTCGAACCGACGGCCGCCATTTTGTCGTCGTCACAGCTCGTGCAAATGGCGGGCGGTAAGGAGCTTAGCGCAAACTGCTGGAGAATGTTATTCTTTTTGTAGCCTGTTTTAAGTAGAATACGACGTTTTGATGAAATTATAATCTTGAAGAAAATAGTTATAACAATACCGATCTTTATATCCAAATTATTGACGTGAATACGTCAACAATTTTTTACTTGCGCAGGATTTCAAATTAATAAATTAAAAAAAAAACTTATTTACTAGTATGCAATACCTACCTATTTATCTAAATACATTCACGAAACTGTGCCATTTTTACACCTACGCATCAGATGATGGTTATTGTTATTTGTTACTAAGGTACACATCTGTATCAGCTAACTGCAGGCTGCGGTGAGTTATTTATCTAGTTATCTAGTGGTGTTGAATTTAACATTTCCATTGATTAGGTAGTTACTAGGTAACGCTCGCTTTTAGGTTCTGCATTTCCTTTTAAATATATATTATTTCAGACAAAAATCCCCTGTCGACCGTCGTTATATTTTTAACGTGGCCACACTTTAAAAAGCACAATCACGGGTCCACACGCTTTAAGCCGGCCGCACACGGTCGACGCCATAAATTAGCGCGCACGTAATCCGCACTTTTGCGCGGCACTATCTGTTCGCCGCACGCCTTCGCGCGAACACGCGCCCGCCCTGAAGTATGGACAGCAAGACGAATATCACAAAAAAAATACTAAGTAGGTAAATTATATCCCCGGCATTGGATTTAAATGTGCGATTACCTAATTGTCTACTTCGTTATTCTGCGCAACGTAATTTTCGGCATTGGACTTTTGTAACGCACTAGCGCAAGACACTTCACACCCCAAATCCTGAAAAACGTCGTACGATACACGTGAGAAAATGAATTTCGTAACTCATGTCGATTTATCGCTGCTCGTTTAGAACTTTTTTTTTCGCATTTGTATTGTAATAACATATTATTTCATTGTGTTGTGCTTTTACATACTTACGATAATTATTCTACTTTATTCTTACCTACCTACAAACAGCCGGGTTACGCCGCAGGCCGCAGACATAAATCTGAAGAATTCCTGGTATATGTCAAAATTGCGAAATTTCAATTACCTATGACTAACTCTAGAAATAATTTCTCCAACTCCTTAATGTTTCTGCTGACGGTACCCATTGTCCGTCCGCGCGTCTATTAATCACAGTTTATCGAGTGCTAATCCAGGTTTAAATAGATAACTAGTTGAGTCGGCCATTGTCACCGGCCCGCAGGGTTGCCTCTTTTTCAGTTAAAGCAATAAATCTTTTACGAATAAGGTAATTAATACGGTACGGTGTAGGTACTTTCAAGTTAGTTATTTATTCAGTTGTAGTTATAGGTTTACTGTAATGTATTGGTCACATCAAAAATATAATACCGTAGAATTTAAGATGATCCTTAGGTTGGTTAAATATTTATGTTAAGATATACCTACTTAAAAGTTGTTTTATTTTTATTTTAGATTATTTACGTATTATGTGATGTATTAAATATTTCAAACAGAGCTCTGTACACAATATTTACATTGATGAACGTATCGCCGCAGAACATGAATGGCAACATTAAAAAACGTGGTTTTAAGGCAGTAAGTACAATCAATTGTACAATATTAAGAGGACATGATGAAAAATATTATTTGTATAAATAAAGGATATAACAGGCAACCCTAATCTACCCTCCTCAACAATAGCGACGATTGTTTTATGCCCTTTGGTATCCTCGTTAAGGTCTCCGAATTCGTACCCTTCCATGACAGTTTGCAATCAAATATGTCGTGTTTCCCAGGTTTATTTTTAACCTAACATTTAGTTCAGTCTCTACCTAGACCTAGATTTAAGCCTTAAAGACTTGCGGATCCCATTGATATTAATACTGAACATAACTTTCAATATTTGCATACATACATTATTCATAGTCATAGGGCTTAATTGCGTATACGCATTTTTGGATTTTGTTTCATTTTGATTACGGCACAGCACTCGTGGTCCAGGAGAAAGAGTCATTCCCTATTGAAATTATATGAAAATATGTAACTAACTACCACTGTTAATAGATAACAGTAAACAATTGTAAAAGGTTGTTTTTTTTTGCAGTCAAAAGTTGCAAACTAATTTTTTCGTTGCTACAGATTGGCTAGTGTTGTTAATATTGACATGAAATATTTAAGTGTACGAAATAATAATATAAGAAACTCTTTAAAAATAATAACATGATCGAACTTGGATTTGAACATTTGTAAGGACAGTTGACAGAATGATATTTTTTCAAAAATGCGATGAAATATTTATTTAGGTAATTTTTCTTATATACTCGTAGGCTGCAAAGTACAACAATTTAGGTCAGCCTAGGAGAAGAGGTCGTTCATAAAATTTCAGACAACTCTTGCAGGCCTATGCATTAGTCATCTTTTCAAATTCCCTTTCCACATTTTGTCATGTATTTAAGTATCTATAATTATATTAAATCTATCGTCGCCTGGTACCCACATCACAAGCCTTAATTGAGCCTACCGTGGAACTAGATCGATTTGTGTGTGATACCTACCTCAATTGTTGTCAAAGCATCAAATTCATTCTCTTCACCACCACATTTATTGTTACTCTCTAACCAGCAGTAATCAATTCGAATACTCAAATTCAGGGTCCCTGAATCTATTCACTACCTTAATGCCCCGAACTGTCATTGTTGTGCCAACCCTGATGTTTGCTTTTTGCGACGCGGGCGACACCTGTTCAACCTTTTTGTCCTTTTGAGTTATGTGTCAAATATTTTTGCTTTATCTATGCTTCCGGGTGGGTACGTATTAAACCTTTGTTTATAATTTTAACATGCTCCATGAAGAACATGGATGTACTCCAAAAGCAGTAATTATAGGACAAAAAATATTTGTTATGTATTTGTCATCTATATCATCATCATCATCATCATCATCATCATCAGCCTAATGATAGTCCACTGCTGGACGTAGGCCACTCCTTTTAATTATGCGTATGGACGCATTAGGAGGTAAATGCCCATAACCGCCACGCTGGGCAAGCGGATTGGCGATCTATATCATATATGTCATCATTTACTAGATTTTTAATATATATTAATGGACTTTGTGACATAAAACTAGCAAACGCAACTACCGTATCCTTTGCGGATGATACAGCCATTCTGATACGCGGAAAAGACTGGACAGAAGTTCAAAGTCTGGCGGAGTCTAACTTGAAGATAGTATCAAAATGGTTAGATAATAACTTGTTAACTTTGAACATCCAGAAAACAAAATACCTATGCTTTTCCATAAATGCCAGAGGACAACCCCATGACGGGTTCTGTATTAAAGTAGCGTCTTCGTCAAGATTAAGTAGATCTGGAGGCACTGGTTGTATCGGACATTCAGACACTATACGATACCTTGGTGTTGTCCTCGACATTCATCTCTCGTGGCGGCAACATATTGAGTCGCTTAAGGGTCGAGTGCGAAAGCTTATGTTTGTTTTTCGTGTTCTCAGAAATATAGCATACCCTGAGCTCCTGAAGACCACCTACTTTGCTCTCTGCGAATCTTTACTAAGCTACTGCAATTCAATTTGGGGAGGAGCGGCAAAGACGCACCTTATTAGCTTAGAAAGAGCACAAAGGTCTCTTCTCAAAGTTCTTTATCGTAAACCATCTCGCTACAGCACCAAAGAACACTACAAAGATGCCAACGTTCTATCTGTTCGTAAATTATTTTTCAGGAAAATACTGTACAGTTACGGGAAACTACACGACGAAATATTTAAAGCAGACGTAAGGCGTCGCCAACGCTGGAAAAAACCTAAAACATGCACAAAGTTTTCCCAAAGGTTCCATCCCTTCATTTCTCCTCTAGTCATGAGACAGTTTTGTGCATGTCATACTACAAATAGGCCCCCTAGTAAACGGTTATTAACTGATTGGTTAATGAAACTTGATTATCGTGATACGGAGTTCCTTCTTACAGTTCTAACTAAAATAAAAAAAAAATAATAATAAATAACGGATATTCTTATGTATTCCTGTTCTTATCATTAATACGAGTATATATGTATTTTTATTATTACTTATTAAATATTTCATCATACTTATTATGCAGTGATATTATTATACACACACACATACACACACATGCCCACTTCATATTCAAGTTAACAAATAATAAAGTGGATTTTTGTAGGTACCTAAAGATTTTTGTTTGAGATTGTTAAAATACCTATCTGTGCATATTGAATACATATTATTATGTAAGCTTAGTTATCTGTGGAATTCGAAACTGGGTCCTGTAACACAGGGCTTCCTAGCTCAGGACACAGGGTCGTGATATTACTGAAATGTTGTTTTTAGTACAATAAACTTTTTTCATTTTTTTCATTTTCATTTTACTACACTATTCACTAATGAGGTTGTGTAATGAATACAAATGTAGGTATAATTTTAGTTACAATTGAATTTAACATTAAATATCGTTATAGTCTCTTTTTAATCTATGAAGTAGATACTATGTTCTCCATTTTCCATACAAAAAAATGGAATTCATATCTAGGATTTAAGTGCTCATGTGTTTAGGCTTTGGGCTAAAAATCTCTAAAAAAATACTAAAAATGACCACAGAGGCTTATTTCATACTTATTATTGATTTATGGTATTGGTTACTAACATTAAGATGGGAAATTGTAACAGACTTTGTTCGGAATTCGGACATAGGTGAAGCCACGTGAAATGTATGCCTTGCTTTGTTGCCGGACGCCGGATGCCTTTAGTTTCTGCACTTGATCTAATAGATAACTAAGAAAATAATATCTTTTAAATAGTTTGCACGAAGTAAATTGTAATAGACCACCTACTTAAAACTAACACTCCATTCGACTTAAATACAAAATGAATCACCCTAATCATAAACTTGAAATAACTTTACAAAAATTTACAGACACATACTTTCCAGAAACATTTGGGCTAAATGGCACATTAAAATGAAATCGAACCACATTCAATACCCATTTAACTCTTACAAACAATAATCGTTAAAATAATACATTCCATAACCATTTCCAAAGCAACTATAAAAAGTAACTTTGAATGAAAATTCCCTTCAAAGAGCAAACGACTATTGACAGAAATTGAATTAAATGTGTGCAGTTATTGGATTTGGTTTGGTGTCCAATCGAGTGAGGCTAATGGCTAGATTATACGAACGAGGCTAGCAACTGTTTGGAGTTTTAGTTTATGTATGCTGAGTTTGAAGAATAATGCAAGTAGTTCAATAAATTTACTGATATATGACTTTTCAATGAAAAAAATCAAAGATTTACGGGGAGTTTTCAACATTCACACGGCTAAAATAGACACGTGTTGATATACTTGATATACAGTGGCCAGCTTATAGGTAATAGGAACGGTATGTTTTAATACTTATATTTATTTGTCCCGTGACAACCAGAGTCTTTCGCAGTTGATTTTTTCTATGGTAAGCATATCTGTTACGACATTGTGGGACTTACACAAATATATGTATATACCATAAATAATTCTTAGTAGTACTAAAAGCTTTACGTCGTCCAAAAACTGTAGAAATGACGTAGTAATAGTTTGATCTATTTTAATTGGTATTGACTCATATTCGTTCTAGTTAACTAAATGTAGAGATTCTAACGTAAATATCTAAATAACTGAGAGACTCGGAACTTTGCTAGAAAATTCGAAAACACGCGTTTCTCTAAAGACAAAACCAAGCTAGCGCCTACATAATAGCCAATTCCATAGAAATCGTTAGAGCTGTTTCACAAAACACCGAAATAAATGTAATGTATCTAAGAATAATTAATTATTTTAAAGAAATTATATTATTAAAATACAAAACACGCCTCCTTCACATTAGTGGGTATGTATACCACGTTGCAAATATTGCAATCTTTACTTAGTTAATTCTGGCTAAACAAGATACGATTTTCATTATCCTCAAAAATCTGCTACCGACTATGTTAGAATATGATAGTATCTAAGAATGACCCGGCCAAAATGCTTTTAAACCATTATTTAGAAATTGGCTAGCTGTAACTACCACGATCCTTGGAGATTATTCAAATCTCGAGCATAATATCGTCTTAGTTCATACACACCCTGAAACTAAACATAATTTGAACGGCTCGTAATCCGAGATGGAGGCTGCCATGTACAGGATTAGAGGTGGCATAACTCTCTCGCATATGCATGGGGGCGCATACAGGTTGTTACCTACTGATAGAAATAGAAAAAAATATTCGGGACAATTTAGATATGTATTCACAAATTTCATTTATAAATTTAAAATATTGAAAAAGTAAAAATAATAAAGCAATGAATGCCACTAAATGCTTCCGAGTAAATTTGGTGAATTCATTACTTCACGTTTTCTTCCAGCAAACCTTCATGGAAACATACCGTATGTTCATATTTTCCAGCTAATTAGGTATCTCAGACTTATTCGAAAATATTCACCGACGTGCTGGAATTGGCTAAATGTGCTATGAGCCTATGATTAACCTCAAATACAGTCTGGCAAAAAGAGTAGAAATTTAAAAGTGGCAACATTGTAGTGACGTCCCGTTTTCTCACGCATATTGATTTGAAAGGGACGACACTACGATGTTGCTACTTTTTAATTTCTACTCTTTTTTGCCAAGCTGTAGTTGTGGAAGGATCGAGGTATAGGCAGTACCAAGGTACGATTACATATTTATGTATGGTGCAGAAACTAGTGCAAAATCGATGCTTTCGTGTTTTATTTTGGAGGAAAATGCTAGTGATCTCATGGACTCCAATGAGACAAATAAGTCGATTGCCAAAGAATTTGCAAGGAGAGAGTTTTCAGATTATTCAGGCATATAAAACGTTCTCTACACCACCCTCTCCTACGTGATATCATACTAGGAAAAGTTTTGGATAAGCGTATTGTTCGTGTTGTGTCCATACACATGAAACCAAAAGCCAATCTCAATTATGCACGTATGGCTTTCCGTTTTTATCGTCCGTCGTTGCCGTCACGTTCTAACTTGTGCAAAAGTATACAGCACGATATAATAAAAGGGGACCATAACATACCTACTGGAATCATCCTGTAAATATACGGCACGGTAGACAGTCCGGTGTTCGGAGGGTTTATGTAAACGCTAAGACGCTGGGAGCCACATGTCCCGCCACACCTGACGGCGAATCCTCTCATAGATGGAGATTAATGACCTCTCGATAAACCTGCTATGCAAATGAGGAAAAATCTATCATCGAAAGAGACTGATAGTCATTTAAGGTATAAAGCGCATAAATTATTAGAACAATCTTGCACAAATATCAAACTTCGAAAATTTTGACTATAATATCCGTTTGGGGCTTGAATTCAGGACCTTCAGTTACGTATACAACTAGTTAGGCACTTCAGCAGGCTCACTATCAACCAGATGTATAAAATGTATAATCAACTTTACATTTCGATATATTTTTTTAAATACGTCAATACGTTACCAATTCGACTCCTTGATATGTTTCTACATTTTCTGTGCAGTATTTCGAGGGTTGCCTGGTGAAACCCTATAAGTACGTGACACCTAGTTTCGAGAAAAATGATGTTAAAGGTTTATTGTCATCGGACACTTATTTTGATAAATAGATTCGTAGTTTTATGAGTGGTTTGTGAAAAGCAATTTCATTCACTTTAAGTTTATCTATGTTTTAGTTATGTAACTCATCTAGTTTTCCTGTAAGATAACATTTTTTACCAAGGGGTATCGACTTATTGGGTTTACGCATAAATAAAAAAACCATATTTGTTACTAAGAGGGTATTATTACCAAATAAAAACTTAAAAAATAGACGAATCTAAAAGTAATAACGGTATTATTCTACATCTGAAAAAGTAAGTGCTATGCCAACAAACGTTTTTAGGCTTCTTATCCATCCATGATACTCTTCAGGTATAATTCAGTATGTTTCAGCGGGGCAAAGTGCTTCTATGAACGGTTTGTCTGTGACTGGACCTGGTGTTTCAACGGCGGATAAAAAAATATAAGCTGTTATATGAAAGGCAATGAGGATGGTGGGTTTCCATGGTTTTGAGGATCCGCACATTGTTTTGCGTTGCCTATTGTGTTTGTGGTACTCATGCTTTGGTTGGGAGAATCAGTTTCAGAGAAGGACTCCTCCGATCTTAATGAATCGTAAATTGATATTGCCACCCAAATGCGCTATATTCTCAACGACAGTAATGGCATGTCGGACTCAAATGAGTCTTTTGTGGATTGTTGAAAAAAAACTGTTGTTGTAATCGATCTGTAACTTGATTTATTGTGCTTGCATTTTTTCCGGATGATGAAGCTGACTTATTTGGCAGTGACTGTTCGGGTGAGGAACCTGCATGTGTGCCGCATCCTGGGGACTTTCGCAGTTTTGATGAGTCGCGGATTGATATCGCCGCCCAGATGCGCAGTAGTGGTGGTAAGGGGACTCAAGTGGATCTTTTACAGATTGCTTGAAAGTGGTGTTATTGGGATGAAGTTGCTTATACAGGTAATTTATTCTGCTTTCGTTTTTTTTTCAGATGATTGAACTGAGGATCCTACTTGCGACTGTTTTGCCAAAACAAATGGATTTTGACTCGGATTTTGCTACTGAGGGTCCAAATATTTCATCCAAACAGGAAGATTTTTTTATGGAGCTGATTGATGAAGTTTTGGATCGAGTTTGGATTGCTGTGGAGAATGACTATTCAGCGGGAGCTCCTTGTGTTCCTGATACAGATTTGGAGAGCGATGCACCTCGGCGAGATGATTCTGGCCGTGACATTGTTGTTCCTGAGGGTCCCGGTCCAGGGAAGCATCGGGAGCGTTCCTTGCCGATGCTTGACGGTGTTGGTCTTTCTGGTCAAGGTGAATGTATGGAGGGAGCTTCTTCTTGCGTTTCGGATTCCGAAGACGATACATTGAGGGTATTGGAGCCGACTGACTCTGGCCTAGTGATGGATCGTTCCCAGTAACTTACCCAATACAGTATTGGGAATATTCCCAAATGGAAACTTTCCCCATAGTAAGATTTGGAAAATACCGGAAACGACCCATCACTACTCTGGCCACAGTGACGGCATGATCCGTGAGCGTTCCGGTGCTTGTCCGCAGGTGGAAGGCGCTGTTGACTTGATTTTGGACAGTGTTTTGGATAGGGTTTGGGATTTTGTCGGGCCCCTGAAGCGACGTAGGCAGGCTGAGCTGTCTGAGTGGAGGGTGGATATCGCTAAAAGGCGAAAGCTGCTAAAGTTCCTTGGGGCTTCAAGGATCGAGGAGGTTCCAAGGAGGTTTTGGAACTTGAGCAGGACGTTTAACGCCTTGGGTTATATAAGGTAGCCCTTCCATTTTTCGCTTTTTAGCGATATTTACTTTCCGTTCAGATGGCTTGGCTTGCTTGCGTCGCTTCAGAGGTTTGACGGAATCCCAAACTTTGTCTGAAACATTGTCTAGAATTGGGTTAGCAGTGTCTTCTGCTTGTGGGCAGGCACCGGAGCGTTCGCGGATCATGCCGTCATTGTGGCTGGAGTCGGTTGGTTCTGATACTTTTAATGTATCGTGTTCGGAGTCTGGAACGTGAGAGGAGGCTCTTTCTGTGCATTCGCCTTGACCAGAGGGACTGGCATTGTCGGGTGTCGGCAGGGAGCGTTCCTGGTGTTTCCTTGGACTGGGACTTTCAGGAATGATGGTGTCGTGGCTGGAATCATTTCGCTGAGGTGCGTCGTTCTCTGGGTTTGTGTCGGGAGCGCAGGGAGCTCCGGCTGAATGGTCATCTTCTGCAGCGGTCCAGGCTCGATCTAAAGCTTCATCAATCAGCACCATAAGGGGGTCTTCCTGTTTGGATGAAACATTTGGACTTTCATTGGTGAAGTCTGTGTCGAAATCTATTTGTTTTGGTGAAATAGTCGTGGGTGGGATCTTCAGTTTAATCATTTGAGGAAACCGAAGGAGGAATAAATTGCCTGTATAAGTTTTTGTTTTTGGCCGTGTGGTGACGGCAGTAAGAATACGTGTGTCACCACCCCAACTCCTCCTGCGGGTGTCGTAAGAGTCGACTAAGGGATTGAAGTGTCACTGACCACTATTTGATAAAAGATTGATGATGGGCAGCAGCGTCATCATAGTGGACACATTACTGCGATCGCCAATCCGCTTGCCCAGCGTGGCGATTATGGGCATTTACCTCCTAATGCGTTTATACGCATAGTTAATAGGAGAGGCCTACGTCCAGCAGTGGACTATCATAGGCTGATGATGATGATGATGATAAGTGGCTTTGTCCTAGTAACGTTGTTTTTGAGTGCTCTGTAAAAGACTTGCTTGAGTCTTCTTACTATTATGATTGTGCATTTGGGCGGTGATATCAGTTTGCGATTCATCGGAATTGCGAGGGTCCTTAAGATGTGGCACATGTGTGGGATCTTCATCCGAATGGTCACTGCCCGGTGGGTCAGTTTCATTATCTGGAAAGAATTTAAGCATGATGTACTGAGTTACCGATTGATCCTAACAACGGTTTTTTTAGTAGTCCACCAGGGACTTGCTTGAGTCTGGCATGTATTGTTGTCGTTGACAATATAGCGCATTTGAGTCATTTTCTGAAATTGTTTTTTTTAATTGGAGTGTGAGTATCACAAGCACAATAGGTAGTAACGTGGGACAGTGTGCGGATCTTCAAGGCCATGGAAGCTTACCATCTTCATTGTTTTGCATGTAACAGCTTACATTTTTTTCAATTGCCTTTGAAGCACTGGGTCTAGTCATGGACAAGCTGTTCATGGAGGCACTTTGTCCCGCTGAAACGTAAAAAATAATCAATATTATTTAATCAAAAGTACTAATCACAACTACCTTTTTATTATTTTTATCGTAGGAATCACTCAAAGTCGCGAAGTCTCATTAATCGACAGTGCTAAAACCCGATAAGTTCGCATAAAACAACAACAATTATTTTCATAGTCAGTGCTAAAACCCGATAAGATCAAATAAAACAACAACAATGCTTTTCATAGTCAGTGCTAAAAACCATTAAGTTCAATAAAACAACAACAATGTTTTTCATGGTAACGGTTAGGTACATAGCTTATTAATTGTTACTTGAACTCATTACTATAAACACGGTGTGTAAAATATGACAATTCTACGTTTATTCTAGGTTAGAAAAGTAGATTACCTGTTTCCAGCTTATTACTGCAAGCTAGGTAGTTGCAATAATTTTCTGCCTCGGTCACCCATCACACAACTTTGAACACATTCATTCACATCCTTCTTTAATACAATACACCCCTTTTTAACAGCTATTTTCAATTAAATATGCAACGTCGCAGCGGTGCGCTTGCGATCGTGTCGCTACTTGTCAAGGCTGCGCATGATCATGGGGCCGTCGAAAAACTTATAGGGTTCTTCCCCGGACATATTTGAAAGAAATTTGTTAAAGGCCTCTTGCGAGAATCCGATTACTGGACTTAACAAAATATTATATTAGAGAATTGTTTCAAATAAGTACTATAAGTTTATTTGTTGGGTTCTCTTTGAATAAATTTGTATGTGCAATAAATTATATCGTAAAAGTAGAATCCAACAAATGCTTTTAACGTATTCGAATTCGTAATAAAATCCTTTAAAGTTTGCCATCGTAATGAGGTGAGACCGGGTAAGTAACAGTAACTGGTTCTACATTGTGTGTTTAGTTTGATTAGGTGTAAATATCTCTGCACTAAATACCAATAAATATACATTATGTGGTTCTTCCATTAAGTAATAAATAAAAATGAAGTCTTAAATGTAGTTGTAGTGTTTAGTTTTGAATTAATAGTTGAAATCAAGTACTTATTGGGTTATTTACTCGGCATATTTCCGTGATACATGTAAAATCAGCTTATCTGATATTACCATTAGATTGACCGACACTGAATCATTCTAAAACTGTTTTTACTTTAAAATTTCACTTTTTGTCACTTATCGGGTTTCACCAGGCAACCCTCGATTTATTTTGTATTGTATTGATATGTTCAGATATATTATCTTAGTTACCTATTGCTTCTAATACTATTAGTTACTTTGCTCTAATAAGAATTACTACTATATACTATCTTATCTTGCAGATAATATAACAATGCAGAAGTCTAAATATTATAATTCATCCAAAAATATTTCAACGAAGATCCTATCAAAATAAAAAAAGGAACGGCGCTTTCGCTAGATGCAAATTGTGGACAATATGAGCGTGAAATATGGGTTCAAGAAATCCTGCCCGTAGTACAAAAAGCGAAAAACAAATGAACAGAAAAAGTTCTTGGTGAAAAAAACAATGTCGAGTGAACTGAACACAGGGCAGGAAGTGCGGCGTGAATAAGTGCCTCTATTGTACCGAGGAAAGGGGCTCTATATTTTTATTTGTCTTTGTTATAATGTTATTAATAAGTGCTACCTTGTCTTGGATTTGTGGGGAAAAGCTTTGCTTAGGATGTAAATAGGGACGTTTTGTTTTAATTAGCTGGTGTTGATCGGTATACGACTATACGTTAGTAAAATTATGGTTAGTTACATTACAAGCATTTCTTGAAATACTTATTGATTACATCTTGCTGAAAATATTTTTGAATTTGTAATTTACCCAACAAATCGAAATATGTGGGTATTCTTATTTATTAAAGGAATATTATCAGAAGTATTCTCCTTTGTTATACAAATCAGCAGCAATATTGTGAAGGGATTTAATTAATGTTCATGGAATAATTAGAAGAGGACTCCTCTTCAGTCTTCATATTTGAATGCCTTGATGTATCTTCTGGTCCCTCTTAATCTTATGCACACTGCTCGAATCACTGATATACGACAAAAATTCAATGACTTAAAAATATTAAGTAATTAAGATTACTTATGAAGAAAAACAAGTAATAAAACAATAAAATAAAAAAACATCGGTATTAAACAAAAAGCACATATCGATGCCAAAGCTACTGCAACATATTTCCAAAACAGATGACATAACACATTTCTCTACAGATAATGAATAAAAAAATAACCCTCAAATACTCATTCCGCATTCAGCCACTGAGTCCAACGGCTCATGATTTATGAACGTTTTTTGTTGATTCCCCCGAATTTTGCCACAGCCAAGATTCTTAAAAATCGCTGCCAAGTGCGTTGTTCAAGCATATTGATAGAAGTGAATTAATTCAGTTTTTTGGTGGGCAGTGGCGTGAGAAAGAGTTATTGTGCGGGATGAACAGACAGATTCTATAATATTGAGATATCGTTAAGCTCAGACAACCTTATTATGGTCGTCCACATAACACAACATGCGTACCTATAATTCTATTTTGGTTATGAAACTAAACCATATTTGGTTTTTGTAACTAAAACATAATTAAGAATTAGATATTGATATGTAAGCGGTGAATAATCCTTTGCCATAGAATTTTCTTACAAATGTCCTAATTTATGTCTTAATACTGAAATGCATTATGACAGCAGTATTAATTCATGCAAATATCAAATTAAATTGCTTTCAAACTGTATGATTTATATGAGACAATAAAACTTGTATGGATCTAACTGATTGAATCTATAGGAGCGTGTTTTTATGGTTGTAGATAGCTAAAACACTACCCATTAAGACGTGTACAACTAAAAACTTGTTAAAAAATAAACAGGAAACATTATTACATATTTTGATATTATAGAAATACTGAACATTCCTGAAATAATTCAGTCGATTTGAAAACTAGTCCATTCCACGACACATTTTAACAAAATCTAACCCTACCGAACATAACAAGATTTTAAAATATTAGCCCCGGTGTCACACTGAACTGCGAACCATTTAGAGACAAAGGCCCCCGATGTTAATGTCTCAATTTAATGTTACAACCGTGTCCCCCCGGCTGTTATGCCCCCGTCGGCTTTTGAACGGTTAATTCGTTGGAAAGATCAGTTAGCTGTGTTTAACCCTACGTGGCAGTTTCTTTATTTGTATTTTGGGTTTGCCATGGGCAGTGTGGTGAAAACTACTGACCATGAATTGGGAAATTTTAGTTGGAATTTGTGTTTGTGACTATCTACTTCTCCTTGTTCGTTGTTACGTTATGTTGAGTCGTCTTTAAACTACTGTTTAATAGCAATATTATTTTATCTGATAAGTATTTCAATTGCCCTTCCAATGCGACATTTTCCGTCATTCAAGTTTAGTACTTAAATCATTTCATATACTTTTGCCTCCTGTCGAGACATAATATCAACAAGAAATACATATTTATATAATATAAAAATATTTTATGTACAAAATGTATTTCGATCCTTACAGCAAATTTAGTCATGTGACAATTCCCAGTGTTTTAGGGTTGTGTATTAAATAATTTATATCTAGAATAGCACTTTAACTTCCTATTACATGAAGGTAAGTCGGTATTAAGTAGGTGCCATATATTAGTTTAATAATTCTCGTACAGTTAGTTCTAAAGCGATCCACACTTCATTCTAACACGAGTAGTGTTGACCATTTTTTTATGAATCGTTATACGATTCGTTCGAAAAACAATAAACCCTTAAGTTGTAGAAGATTTCTTGCACGAGATTAAGATTCCAAAGACCGCCCTATCCACAGAATTAGATTTGGATAGAGGAAACAAGTTCATTCATTTGTATGGCGGCCGAGCGTGTCAGATTTTGTGCTGAAGTTGTTACCTGCCTATGATTTTAAATATGTCTCAGGCCCTTAAGTATTCATATTTGTATGTGTTGTTGCAATTAATATTACTTAAGGAGGCATTATTAATGTTTTTGTTCACTTCAACTTACAAAACTTGAAGCCCGAAAGCTGCAAGCTGCGATTAAAGACGGACAACTCAGTGGATTTCACTGAGTTCATTTTACACGCTAAGTAGATACGTTTGCTTGATCTACGGTATATATGACATCTGTGGCCCTATCCCTGTATAACAAAATATACTACAACATTTTATTTTATATAATTACAATAATGTAAATTCTCTCGACAGTCCAAACTCTGAAAGACGTCAAAAGCCAATCCCAACCCTTTAGCCACATTCGTATCTCCACCATAACGCTCAGATGAATGGCCTGCTGTCGGCCACCACTAATTAAATAAATGGTCCAGAAACAAGATTGTGATATTGTTCTCTCTAACCGTCCATCCCAGTCTAACAGCAGCAACATTACGTAACACTGTCCCTGTCCCCCTAAACGCTGGAGCAACGTCACTCATTATGCAAAATAACCTCCCTTTGTTTGGAGGGAGATGGCCGATAAGGTTTTTTAGGGAAAGTCTTGACAGTTGGTATATGGAACCTGATTAAGATAATCCGCCTGAGTTTTTTCGAGACGCTTAATTGTTTGAGAGGTCTGTTGGCTTGTGGTTAGTGAAAACAGGGTATATTTTTCGTGTTAATTTTGTTTATAAGAAAGTTTTTTTGCAGCACAAATAAAATAACTATTTAATTTTAATTATAATCAATTATAATATATGAATTAAATAATAATAATAAATAATAAATATCTTGGGACATCTTACACAAATCAACCTAGTCCCACGGTAAGCTCAATTAAGGCTTGTGATGTGGGTACCAGGCGACGATATATATTATATAATAGATAGATACATATAGATACTTAAATACATATACAGCCATGACCAAGGAACAAATATTTGTGATAAATAAATACACAAATAATGCCCTCGCCGGGATTCGAACCCGGAACCTCCAGCTTCGTAAGCAGGGTTACTACCAACTAAGCTACGGAGGCTGACAAAAATTTAAACTAAAAAAAATTGATTTAAACTTTCACGATTATCAATTATCACTCATATTTTATTACGATATAATTAAAGTTTACGCCATTAAGACCCGTTTGTCTTTAAAATATAATTATGTAATATTTATTTTACCACTACATATAAAGATAATAGTTATAAATGCACTTATAAAATGCTGCTTATATTTTTTAAGATTAAGTTAGAGTAAGAATCTATGACTGTGTCCACTATGATGACGCTGCTGCCAATCTTTTATAAAATAATGGTCAGTGACACTTCAATCCCTTAGTCGACTCTTACGACACCCGCAGGAGGAGTTGGGGTGGTGACAAATGTATTCTTACTGCCGTCCGCTTGCCCAGCGTGGCGATTATGGGCATTTACCTCCTAATGCGTTTATACGCATAGTCAATAGGAGAGGCCATGATAGAATGAATGCAAATGAAAAAAGAAACTGTGTTGGTAGGTATTATCAGATTACCTAAATTCAAATATATAGGTATACCCGGTGACCTTAGCTATTGAACCAACCCCGAAGCCCCGTGTAGGTAAACTTCAGGGTTAATTTTTAATAAAAATTAAAGATAAGAAAATCAAACTAACTTTCCAATAATCGATAACAAAAAGGAACGTACTGTATACGACCTGAAGTAATGTGTCACTGCACTGGCAGCGAAAATTCTTCGCGTTTTTCAATTCAGGATCATATTAGCAACAGTATCAAATAAAAAAAACCGGACTAGAGCATGTCGGGCCATGCTCAGTGTAGGTTTCCGTAGTTATTAAAGAACTGTTCGACCAATCAAATAGTAAAAATCAACTTTTTAGGATTTTTTCATATTTTTAAAACTTATGATTCAAAAGTTACAGGAAGGAAGGGACATAATTTATTTTTCTTCCGGAGCGATTAATTCTAAAAACATTTTACACAACACAAGCATTTTTTTTTACAGGGTTTAATTTTAGTACAATTGGCTTCAGACAAACAAAATGAGGTTGTGGGCATTTCAACAATTTTAGGCATTAAAATCTATGATACGAATACGAGTAAAAACTCATTTGAGTCGAGTGCCAATAAAGTAGCAGATTCGAGCTCAGTCGCATATTGAAAAACGAGCATTTTACAATAAATCGCAGAATGGGAACAAAAAGCACCTCATTTCATTAAACCGACGTTCCATTAGTAAGATACCCATGGTTGCCTTTTGCAATCTCGTATCTGGATGATACGCTTTCACGGCAAAAGCAAACTTGTTGCCTGCACATTAAAGTCTTTAAATCAAAACATAGCACAAACGCAGTATGTAGTCCACAAAGCATGCAATCGATATGCCAAATTCTATTAAACTCTTTTTGGTAAAAACAGTGCTTAAATCCATAATTCCTTTCTCGCTAGAGCCGAACTAAATTAGACCTTCTCGCTTAGAAGTTTAGAGTCAAGTTTGTAAACAATTTCAAGTCGATTGCTTGATGATTTTTGAAATACTGGGGTGAACGTTAGCAAAGGGTGTTGGATTCTAAATTTAAATTTATGTTTCGTTAGATTTGATCGCGCTTAGCAGAATGCCGTTTTGAATGGTGTGATAGAACTTTTTCAATGATTTATTTTGAAAAGGGATTTGAGCCTCAAATGGTTTGCAGTCATACAACTTTTTTTAAAATTTGATTTAGAAATCATGTCTTGGATGTTTAATCGTTTTTGGTTGGTTTGGACATCTGTTTGAATACTCACGTCAGTCATGCTTGTTAGATGAACGCGAATAAGTATTTTCATGATATGATATATTGCATTTGCCATTCATCAATAGAGGCGGGCGGCAATATTATCTTAATTTAGCGAATGCCAGAAATTGTACAAGGAACTCGAACGATCAGTTTTACTAATTTAACAATGGTCAATCAACAATAGTGATGATGACTGTAGTTAAAATAAATGATTTAACATTATGCACGACATAATACACGAAGAAATTATTACTAAGATGTAGATTGCAGTAATTTTTGTACAGAACTTCTATTTAATAAATTGAAAATAACTTAAAAGAGTAGGTCATTTGGCACTACACAAACGTGACGTCACTTTTGAGTATTTCATTTGAACACTTCACAGTGGCGATCGTTTTGACAGTTCGAAAAAGATGCCGATTTGATCAGTCATCAAACCTATTAGCCAGAAGCAGCTACAACGCACAGGACACTTTTCTCGTAGGTTACAAATAAGCAAAATGAACCTCATACGTGACATCCTAAAACCCTTTGTCTGATTGAGTGATGATCCCGCCGCGGACGCATCTGTAACTTTGATTGCGCCCCTCTCTCGGGCCTTGTCGCGCCGTGTCAGGCACCGACAGATTAGTTGGTCGCCGACTAATATTCTTTTAGACGATTGCCGACGATTCCTCGGGGACAACATCTTGATTGAGAGGTTGGATGGAGTTTGTTTGGAAACTAGTTAGGTGATACAAAACATTTGATGTCATCAAAGTACGGTGCGTTATTATTGAGAACTGAAAAATGTGTTAATTTCGTACAATATATACTGTATAATAAATAAATTTCAGATATTTTATAATCTTAAATCTCAAAGTCAAGAAATGAGGGCACGCCTTAGTGTCCACTTAGTGAAAGAATAAAATAGTTGAAGAAAACACATTTATGTATTCAATACAAAACAGACCAAACAAGGAGAACCTATCAACTACTACTAACTTTACTGTAGTTACAAAATGCCAAAGCATAGCTACAAAACATATTTACAATTAAAAAACAAAATGACGCACAAGACAATCAATTATTGAGGAGGTATATTTAAATGCAGGACCTGAATAGTACATCACTCTAGGTAAAACACTATCGGTATACATACAGGATGTTAATAATTCCATAATAACGTTGCACCACAAAGTCAATATTGTTGATAATCATAAAATCAAACAAACACCTGTCCACAAAATATGCTCTGCAATATCCCTTAATAGTACTAATATAAATCCAACATATGGTGTCCAATCTCTAACAATGAGCCATCATACAATTCCACTATAATCATCCCCTTTCTAGTTCGAATGGACCTATATTTGGACCGTTCACGCTATTAATTTTCGAACCTCTTTAACAATAACATGGAAGGCAAATTCAACTCTATGTATAAGTGCATAACGCTGCAGTCCACTCGCTGCCATATTTTGATTAACAACATCTCTGCAAAGTAGTTGTGCCGCGTTTTAAGTTGTACTGGTAGTTTCTACTTTTATATCGACATCTCTTGACATAAGAATAAATTTGAACTCAAAATCATTGACCGTACGATTTATTTTTACTAAACGATCTCGACTAATCAAATTGTCATGAATTGTTACAACAAATTTAAACCTTATCATTGTTCACATAAAGTTGTTTGCAATTTTTTTGTATGAAGGCTAATTCAAACGCATAATCACGAGTATTGTGAGTAGGATTTAACGCACACTTGTTTGTGAATTTTTAGACCATATGGTATAAAAGCCGCCGTTGACAATACGCCCTCATACTATCTACCCTATTACCATATGCAACACGTTAAATGCATTTTTAAGAGCAAAGTATTGGCTTCGTTTTTAGAAATTGCTTGCAGTAAAAGGATATAGAAACGATAAATAGACAGAATTTTAAGAAGTAGGTACCACATGTAATATTGACAATAGTAACTATGAAATACTATGTTGACTACAGTTTGATACACGATCTGAAAAATTAATTGCTGTCGCTACTTAACAATTACATGAAAAATATGACTGATTGTTTTTCGTTATTTATCTTTTTTATTTATAAAGGTGCATTTAGACCAAACGAGCACTCACCGCTCATTCTATCCCCCACACTACGAAATTCGTTCGTTACACGAAACGTGATTCGTCGAAATTCGATGATTTCGTACAGTGGGGGATAGAATGAGCGAATGCTCGTTTGGTCTGAATGCACCGCACCTTAAGATTTTTTAATCTGGAATAAGAACATCATTATTAAATTTATACAAACATTAGATAGATATTTACGACACTAAAATATAATTCAAGGGTTAAAGTCATGTATATTTAGTCACTATGTGCGACATGTTTCGGAGGGCTTAGATCTCCATTATCAAGCACTGAGCCCGCCGGTACAGCATCGGCTGCGTGGAACGCACTGCCGACCGCTGTGCCACCCGTCTAGCCGCCAGTCTAAAAATCGTCCAATTGACAAAAGTAATCGTGAAATAATTACTGCCTAATTATTTCACGATTAAAAAAAAATAGAAAATCGTTTATAGAAGCATTTTACCTTCACCTATGGCTTTTTTCAACATTTTGTGCCTGTATTTCAGAAATTTTAATTAATACTGACTATTAAAACATGAGTCGCCTTAGAGTAGAGCACATACTCATTGCTGTTTTGTGTACACCAAAATTATGTGGGATCCTGTCTTGCCTATCAATAAAAATCGTATCTCCTTCAATTTGTGTCATTTTATCACCAACTTTAATTATTTTACGTCTTTTCACAATCCTGCACCACAATCGTTCGTTCACCGTTCAAATCATTCCCCCGTCCCTCTTCACCGTCTACCATCCTTCTCTCATGCATAAGCTCCGTTTCACTCATCTCCTTACGTTCCAATCTTACATTCTCCGTGTATAAATCAATGCATTTTTTTTTCTCACTATCGAAGTGAAAAGTAAAGTTACAACATTACAGCTGTGTTAAAAATCTATATTACTGCTCGAACAATTTTCCCTCACTTCGTTCGAGAAAATAACTATATCGTCGTATTAAAGACGTTTTAGACCCTTGTCAAACAATCTAGTATTCAATAAATAAATAAATAAAACATACCAGTTAAACTAAGCTATACAAGGTGGGATTCGACGAGGGACCTTTACGGAAATGGGAGATAGTTAAGGCTATACTGAGCAACTTTTACTATGGGACCAACCCCGAAATCGAAAAAAAAAATATAACTTTCATACATTGTGTGTATACATGCCGTACCTTTTTGTATGGATAAGTTTTTTTTTTAATACGATTTCGGGGTTGGTCCCATAGTAAAAGTTGCTCAGTATAGCCTTAACTATCTCCCATTTCCGTAAAGGTCCCTCGTCGAATTCCACCTTGTATAATTAACAGTAAAACTACACTCAATTTATAATAGTTTTGTGTATTTATGTTACATACCTATTTATATATTTTTTTATAAAAACTAATTACAATGTTGTATTTTAAATATGCCATTTGATACTTACCATCGTGAAAAACAGGAATCTGCAGAATATAAACAGAAATAAAATAATATATTTATTTATTTATTTAAACTTTATTGCACAAAAGTAAAACTTAAAGTACAACAGGCGGACTTAATGCCATGAGGCATTCTCTACCAGTCAACCTTGGGGCAAAGCAGAGAAAATTGTAGGCGGCGCAACTATATAAATATAAACCAAATCTGTGTATAATAAATTAATTAAAAAGCAATTACAAAATCGTACATATATATACATACATTATAACATACTCTAATATATTTATATAAATATCATACATATATACATATAATATAATAATATAACTTGCTCATGAAGGAGATACCAATTAGTTATTCTTAGAGCAACCAGCAAAGAAATTACGCACGGATATACTTAGATACCTACCTATATTTTTCGGAAGAATAATATTTAGGTAGGTACCTAATACCTAACCACCCATTCAATCAATAATTTATAGGCATTACCAATTAATTTATTACTTTGTAGCGTACCAACTGTTAATGATAAGTTTTCGATAATGGGAAACCAATTATCCAACCCAGTAATGTTTATGTAGTACGCATGCGCGAACACACAGCATGTTGCGCATGCCGTGCAATAATGCGTTTATTTCGTATTCAATGACAATAGATCCATAGAGGGTGAAACACATTTTGGTACTTGCAAACCCGGTTAACCAACAGAATAAAAATTCATCTTAATATAAAAATAAAACTTTAACCATAATATTTCCTTTAGATATTCGATGCTATTAGAAATATTAGAATGCGACAATATTACCTACAAATAGAAGCAGCCATATATTTTATTACTCATAATCATAATTTAATAATTTACTTAAATCATTTGTCTAAGAAATTTTGCTTGTCGGAATAGATACTACGTATTTCCTCTTAAATTTAGAAATTAAGATTGATTTACATCAAAGTGTTTCAATACCTTTTTGTATCAAGACTATTTATTCCACAACTCACAATGACAGAACATATGCGCGGGCGCCGCCATCTGATCACAATAACTATAATAGCGGCCGTCCCCAACCTGTGCGATGAATCAGATAAATTGCAGTCCACTTTGAAGTATGTCAGTGATCTATGGGCGAAGTATTTTGTAAAAAAAATATTTGTGTGGCATGTGTCAAAATGTGTCCATTGCAACTCCAGCGATGCTCACCCTGAAACAAAATTTAACGTCATGATTTTTGTGTTACGAAATTAAATTCTGTGTTATAACTTTTGGCAATGAATAAAGGCGATAAATTCAAATTTTCTATGGGCGATCAACAATACGTGACTGCCGCCTACATTTCGTAAATTTGCTGCTCGTTACTGCTACCAAAGGTTACAAAGATGCCAAAGATTATATGACAATTTTTTGTAACACATTGTTTAACTATGTATGTACCTACAAATTTATTGCAATCGACCCAGGAATCAATAAATATTAGCCCACGAATCTCAATAAAAACTGAATATCGATAATCCACCAGCCGGCAAACCGCATCGATAGTTCACAACAATAGCACTTGTAAAAAGTAGGGTGGATGCAATACGATCAGCATTTACACGCCATATGCAGGCTCTGGGCTCCAGGGATGCTCACCCTAATTTCGCATTGCTAATGAAAACTGTTGGACTCTGGTTAGGTTTATAAATATTAGATGGATACCGTAAAAATACAAACCTTGTTACATTGAGCACACGGAACTCTCAGTATAGGAATTTTGAATTTGTGTTTCTACACAATTTTATTGAATGGTGTGTAGCTAGTTCCAAAGTCGCCTCAAAACGACAATATCCAAAGATTAAGTAACTAAGGCAGGGTTAACTGGTTAAGTCCATAGACACTTCTAAGCGTTTAACCTTGGGTTGGAATAAATTATTTTTTAACCTGACCTGACTGATTACGTAAAGATCCACCTTTGTCACTGTTACAAGTGAAATAAAATAGTCTGTCAATCTTTAATATCTATGCAGCCAGTTAGGAGTAGTGACGCCAAAATAGATTTGGTGGCAATAGTAATATTATTATTCGTAGTTACCTCGTATGAATTAGGTAAATATCATTCAACTACTACTAGTTGCCTATCTCTGTTTTAAATGCTGATTGATAAGTATTCTTCATCCATCGCGTTGGACAGTATGTGACAATACAAATAGTAGTTTAAAAACCAAGTATTGATTCTCCAACCATTATCACAACACGAAAAAACCGCGCCCCAAGCGCCTAAACCGCCGTTTTAACGCCATATGTCGCGAAAAATTCAGCCATAATTGCATTAAGTTACCCCAAGTCGAGTTCGTTTAATTATACAGTCCCACTTAGACATATGTGCTGTGTGGGTCATACGAAAGTGCTTTGATCATCATTGGTTTGAGTACTTTGAGTACGTCTGCCTAGGGATTCATCGTGCCATCTGAGGATTGAGCGTGTTTGAAATTTATCTCCAGGGCAGTGCTCTTAATTGTAAGTGGTGGGAGGAATAAGTATTTAAAATAGTACTTATTCGTCACATTAGACGACCATTACGAAGACCATGGACAAATTGGACACGATAGAAAATAGTCCGAAAGTAACATCTTAAAATTTATTTTTGACCATTCTAGCTACAGCTTTCGTTTATTTACTAATATTATGTGCATGTCATTTAGAACAAAATGCAAATATCCTAATAGGTGCTTAAAAAAACTTATTTGTTTATAATTCTATGAATTATGCAGTTGGTATACAGTTTACTTTGAATTCATCATTTTTCAGAATTTTGTTTATCGTTACGCAGTGTTTTTCCACGTTCAAAAAGAGATTGGATGAATTTGTGTGCTGTTTAACTAGGCAACGTTCATACTTATACCCCGTTATTTCATAAACGTCTCCTAACTTAGCAGGCCACTAAGTATTCTTTGTCTCTTTTGGCCTTATAGAAATATTGATAAAACCGAAAGGGACAAACAATACTTGTGTTAGCCTCTTGAATACTTAGTATTCATAAACTTCTCCTAACTATGCATTGACTATAGTTTCCGACAAAGAAATCACTAATCTATCAGTATAGGGATTGACTGCTTATTTGCTTGGAACTATAGTTTTATTATTATAAGACGGAATAATATCTACTGCACAAGAAATAATTTCAACATTTTATATGGTTATTTATGAACACCATAATGTTTATGAGATCTTTGAGTTTGCTTTGGAACTCTCCCTTCACTTGCAAGCCACGCGTGTTATAATCCGAGGCACGCGTTGCCAATTACTTATCAATAAGCTCTTATCAGAATCACTAACACAAGTCAATTTATTGGCTATCGTTAAGGGCTGATGAGGGATAAATATTACAACTATGTATCCATTAGGTTTCAGGACTTTTAATATTTTCTTTTATCAGAATTCAAATATAACAACATAAAAATAAATTAAGTTAACCCAATTTTTCGTTTTACGATTTTGATGCAATTTAATAATTATATGGTGTTGTGTAAGAAAAAATGCTGTCTGTAGGTACAATATTCTAATACCAGTAATAAAAAGTTTATAAACAATATGAATAAAAACCGTTTGTATGTAATATTGCTGAATCGAACTGACAAAGCCTAAAAAGAAAATGGGTAAAAAGTTTACCTAAAATGAATACCTATTCTCACTAAGAAAACTATTGTATCTAAAGAATTACTCAGTGGACAAACTAAGCAATCAATCAATCCAAGAACATGTGAATCGATAGCCTGATGCCGTGAACATTTGTCGCCCAGTTAATAAGATGTCACGTCTATCGTGCCAGTCCTCAGATTGATGGATGAAGGAACACGTTTGTTTCCAATTGCCTGAACTAGTTTGAACATCCTTACAATCTATTTTTTGTCTTTGTTAAGAAATAATAGGTATCTGGTGGTGTTATTTGATTCCGTTTATTTTATGTATTTACTTAAGAAAATTCATGAGATTGATACATTGTTTTGATACCTTCAAAGTCAAAGTCAAACTATTCTTTATTCAAGTGAGCTTATTAATAAACATTTTTGAATTTAATAATAAACATTTGACACAATATCAAGAAAAAAAAATCTACAACCGGTTCTAGCCCTACATCACTGTCGTGAGAAGAACTAGTAAGATTCGTCAGAGAAACAAAAAACTTTCAAAAAATTATCCGTTTCGTTGGTAAATAATTGTGCATGGACAATTGGACAATTCGCAATCTCATCCATACACTCGGGGGTTAGGCCAACTATCTAAACCAACTAAGAGAGGTATCATTTACTTATTGGAAATGTTTACATTTTTTTTCAGAATTTCCTTAATGTTCAAATACTTGAATCCATATTATAAAATCTATTGAAGAAATGTCTTTTTTTTACTTATGGTAAATACATTGAAGTTTTATTTTTACAATTGCTTCTTACTACAAGTCCAGGACATTTTTGGCTATCGAATCACAAAATTTTCATAATATAATCTTATCCACGGTCCTATTCTCCTAGCTTTTGTGCGGCTACAAAATATTATCAATCAAAACCCAAACTGTCATTAAGGACACCGCAGTCCGCACCCGCTAATATATACTTTGAACAGATTTCATTGAGAGCAAGCGAATGGCCAAAAAATGGCTAAAATCTGACAAATGGCTTTCCTTTAACGTCTGCGCCTATCTTATTATCGTTACTACCGAACAGAACTCTCATTTGAGATTTCTTTTCATTTCTATGGCCTTTTAGTCAAACAAAATTTAACCTTTAAGCAATAGTGCTAAGTTTTAGTTTTCTTTGTCCGCAACCGCAAAATTGTCGGTTACGTCTGCTTTCTTATTTTCGGCCTTGGCATTTGCAACGTTAAGTTTTCTTTGGGTTACAAACGGCGTAGGTGGGATATCAATTTGAGAAGAAGCGTCTGTGTTAATAGCATTATTCGCAATCTCATCCATACACTCGGGGGTTAGGCCGAATATAGAGAGGTATCATTTTTTATGCGACATATAAAACATATTTATTGCGATCATAATCGGTAGAGTTTTACTTGGGGATTCTTAGAGACCAATCGATGCAAAGTAAGTGGACAACTTTATCAAGGACCAAACGGAAGTAAAACCGATAACGAGAAACTGTCAAGTTGATCAGGATTTTTATAGTAAAACTTTATTTAGTTAGTTACCTACACGTAATTGATATAAGCGTTTCATTCAAATACTAAACATATTTAGAAAACCGGGGCAGTAAGGTTTTGTAATAATATTTTTATAAGATTTAATTTGCGTTGACAAAATATACTTAAATTAATTTTTAAGTATCCTAGCTAACTTTCCACCATTTTGAATAGGTACTTATAGGTCTTATCATACACTGAAATTAGTTGACGAATTACGATAGTTTTAATTTATTGCACTCCATTTCAAAGTGCCCTAAATTCATACTATGAAATTGTATGTCGTTGCCGACCTTACCATTCGGCCGTATTGAAAGCAGCATAAACCGCTCGCGGTTTTCAATATCATACTGTAATTGTCGGGCTGACCCTACCGCGACTCAATGCGCTCTCAATTCGAGGCAGTTATTATTATCTTGACCCGGTGATTGAGCTCTCCTGCTCTCTATCGTTGAAAACGCCACCGATTGGTCCGCAAATTTCTTTCCCGCCTCCCGCTCGACGCTGACTGGCCGACTCCGCCACGCCCTCCCAACTTTGGAGCTAAGCTTAGGGTAGACTAAAACCCCACTTATATATTTTCCACCCTTATATCGCGCTCGCATTCGTAAAGTTACTGCCGGGTGGCACGCACGCGTCTTATAAGCAAGCTCGCGATATAAGTGTGAAAAGTTTCGCAAAGTGTAGCTTTCATTAAATGAAAAAACAATGACAATGGACGTTCAAAATAATTATCAAAGTTATAAAGAGGCGTCTCCTGATTCGAAGGAGAGTAATTTAAATATTGAAAGTGCAAGGACATCGCAGATCACAAAACCTGAAATGCAGTCGACGGTATTGAATGCTGGGAAGACTTCCAAGAGATCATTTGACGTTGCATTTCTGATGATGCCAGATGAGAAACTTCGTCAAAAGCAGCCGGAAAGACAACTACGCGTGTCTAAACAACTTTTTAATAATGCAGAGTGGGAACATCCGTTAAAACGGATGCCTGAAATTTACAAGCACAGTGAGTACAGCGAAAACTCGATGGACTTAAAAGATCATGACGAAGACAGAGCGCGCGTTAATAACAACATATCTCCGAACTTTGGCTCTGACATTAATATCGACGTCGGTACGGATGAATATCCAAATAAAGCGATGTATTGCAGCGACTCTGAGAATTCTGATCGTTCAAGAAGCCGCCCTAACTCCAATGAAAGTGCAGCAAAGCAGCCGAAATTTTTACCCGAATACAAGAATAAGATCTTCGACGATCCGACATTGATCAGCATGCAATCAAGAGCAAGATATGAAAACCGATTCCTTGATAAACCGCCAGAGATGTCACCGCGAAGCGCATTCACAAAAGTTTCTAACTATACCATGCGATCACCTAATCCGTCGGTTAGTCCTGATAATCTGCTGTACCAAAATTCTGTTAGTCCACCTTTATCTGCGTCCAGCATGACGTCAAATTCTTTCACGAAAGGACCAGGTTTTAATAATTTGCTTACACCAGCGCAGCTTTTAAATGGGAATAATTTTTTTAAAGCACAAAGCATTCCGTCATCTTCTCCAAACTATCCGGAGTCGAGTCCGAATCAAACAAGAACTAGTGGAGCGTTCAAAGGTGTCGAATATCAAGAAAAACAAAGTTCCCCAAAACCACAAATGTCTCCTAACAAGCTAAACTTTTTGCAATTCAGACCTGACATACCTTACCTACAAGCAGGATCTTCATATCCGTTCAGTGTTCAAAACTTTCAACCGCCAAATCCAGATTTCATGAAATTTCCTGTTCCAGCAAGGGAACCGCTTATTTCTAATCCAGCGGCCGCTATACTTAGCACCCTATTGCCGCCGACATTGGCTGCTTTTTCCTTACCGGCTCAAAATGTGTGTGCAAAATGCAGCATTAGCTTTCGAATGACTTCTGATCTCGTTTATCACATGCGTACACACCACAAGAGCGAGTCCGTATCCGATCCTAACAGGAGAAAACGAGAAGAAAAATTAAAGTGTCCTGTATGCAATGAGAGCTTTAGAGAAAGACATCATTTAACGAGACATATGACAGCACACCAAGACAAAGAAGGAGACATGGATGACGTCCCACAAAATTTCAACAAGAAAAGCAAGCAATTCTATCCTCATAATGGTTCCCTCGTTCACAAATGAGTCGCTTATGCAAATTTAATGCCGGTCTCGGAAATGTTTCAATTCAACAGACTTGTAACTAATTAACAATACCTAGTCAATGTTTAAAACTACGTCAGTTTTACGATCTTTGTGGAGTTTTGATTCGTTTTTAATCGTTGTTGTTATATGATTAAGATATATCCTTTACGTGCAATATTAGTTTTTAAGTGTTCTTCTTCCTTTTGTATAAATAATTTTAGATCTAGTAGCGAATCATTAAAATACTTAAGATAAATTGTGTTGTTTTCTTTTGAAAATCATTGACCGATTCCTTATACTTATAGATTATGTACATTTATTATTACATATTCTTATGTTACTTTACTTACGATTACGTGCAATAAACCTGAGATTCCTGTCTAGATGATCAAGGAATATTTGTACAGACGAATAAACTTACCTACTTAAATAAATATAACAATTGAACTTGTTGTAGTAACCTAAGCATCAAATAGTTAGATAACAAGGATCAATTTGTTTATGATTTCTATTTTAAAATCACCTATTCATAGTATTAACAATGAGAACTGCTATACCAAATTAGATATGAACATGCCAGTTGGTAACGAAGCTTAGCGTAACGAATTTAGGTAATGTGAGGGTGAGAGATAGAGCCATCATTCTCCCCTAGTGTTAATATAACCAGCCGTTCAGATTTTATTAATGCTTCCGAAATAAAATACGTGTGACTAAAATATTAATACAAGTAAAGTGATTGAATATCTATCTATTGATTATTTTTATTTCTTTCCTCGGTGACCACTGTTATTTGGAAATAAGTTTTATAAATTGTTTAATTCGTGTTCTTCATTAATAAACATTAATTAGTTAACATCAAATATTAATTGATAGGGTTAGCCCTGAACGGTTTTTGTTTTGAAAATCTCAAGCCAGTTATCTAAATAACCTCGTAAGTCCCGGTGTACTTACGCAAGTACAAATTACCTCTATAGTTGAATAAAAAAATTACGAATTAAAAATAGAGTTACTTTTATTTTGTACCTTTCGAATTCGAAACAAACTAAGTTCCTCGCAATTTCTTTAACAATCAGGCTAAAATTTCTAAACATTTTTTTTCTAAAAGGCCAGGACTTACAAGGTATGATTGAGTATGTAAATACTTCATCGATTGGTTCCCTTTGACACGTAATATTTTAACGTCTTTGGTACTACTTGCAACAGGACCAGTAAATAGGTAGTGGTAGTAATTACTGGCTAATAAAATAATTTCAATACGTATCGGATCGGGGTAGTACTTAACACAAACATTCAAATACTAAACATATTATTATTATATATATAATTGACTTTTACAAAATGTGGCTCCATGCCTGCTTGAAAGAAGTTTACACATAAATATCAACATCTTTCAAAACTCATAGGTACGTAAGTGATGTAAAAATGCAGCGCAATTCTGTAGTTTTTTGTATAAGGCATGTGCCTATTGGCTATCATGATCTCCTATAATGACAAGCATTCTTTTGTATTGCTCTCGTCCTCTTTAAAAACACATGACTATCAAAATCACGTCCCGAATCTTTCCCCTCCAAACTCCGTGACGAACACCGTGACCAATAGTCTGCGAACGACTTGCCCCCCAATGTTCCCAGCACCACGGACGGATATAGCTCATGTGGTGTGGTGGTGTGGGTGTGAAGCAAGCTCCGAAGTGCGGACCATTGGCTCGACAGCCGTGGAGGATTGCTCTGGGAAACTAGTGCAGATTGTTCTTGTTTTCACATGGGGTGGCCCTAGTTAGGATTTTGTCGTTATGCTTTTATTTTTTTGTGTTATGACATAAGGCTAACAGTAAAGGTTTTTTAGTCGCTTAGATTCACATCGCAAGTTTTAATTTGCGCTTACTCCTGTGGGACTATAGGTGTTTTCTTTTTGGGTAACAATGTCCCATTTGATTTATTTAAATCTAAGAAATACTTAGGTAAATGGTATTTTACATTATCAAATAAATGTTGCTACTTCTCGTAGCAGAAATCAAGAAATACTATTCCGATTTAATAGCACCCAATGTCGTGTACCTAACTAAATATTTTTGTTAATGAGATTAGGTATATCAGATGAATAAGGTACTTTTGCAAAGTCTTTGTTATAAATTATCTGTTTAACGTACTATTAACTTCAAGGCTTTTTATTTTCTGAAACGGTTTTACTTCCATCCGTAGTCTGCATTTTTATTTTGCACTGGTACAATAAGCACTACAGTTGCATAGCTTAGAGTTGAAGCATCATATCTTTTATCATAAATAGCACAATAACCCCATTTTCAGTACAAAGCTCGACGAACATACAACCTTGTCTCAGCAAGACACGCGAAGCGTCGAAAACAATATTTTTGCCCGCCCGCCCGAGCGTGAGTAATTTAATACAGACATTCATATTAGGGACAGTTTCTGTATACAGAGTGGAGCACAACCTTGTATACGTGTTTGTCCAAAATAAAAGTTGTATATAAATTAGAATGACAGATTTAAAACTTTTGCGCAGAAGGAATAGATCTCTATTTTGTCCTTTTTAACGTTGAATTTTTTAAATATTTTTCAAGACCCGGAAAAAGATCACAAATCCTAATAGTTCTCTTTTACTTTGCGGTAAAGAATATCCTGACCGTGTGGTGACGGCAGTAAGAATACATTTGTCACCACCCCAACTCCTCCTGCGGGTGTCGTAAGAGTCGACTAAGGGATCGAAGTGTCACTGACCGTTATTTGATAAAAGATTGATGATGGGCAGCAGCGTCGTCATAGTGAACACATTACTGCGATCGCCAATCCGCTTGCCCAGCATGGCAATTATGGGCATTTACCTCCTAATGCGTTTATACGCGTAGTATATAGGAGAGGCCTACGTCCAGCAGTGGACTATCATAGGCTGATGATGATGATGATGATGACGAAAGAATATTCTAACGGGGAAATCCACAAAACCGTAATATTAGCTATAAATTCTTTTGCATGTTCTTAAATAACTTTGATTAATTAATTTAAAAACTCACAAAAGTCACAAGATTAAAAAAGTGTTTACAAATATAAATTATTGCGGCAATAAAAATAAAAATAATGAACTTAGCTGCGTAAGCGCCGACTGAAACTAATGCCTTCCGTCTGTTGTGAGTATCGTGCGGACCCTATGTCGAGCGGGAAGTGACCGCCGGTCTAGCCTTTGTCCTTTTCGGTGTCTGCCAAGAAATGTGTATGGAAATGAGATTTGAGCTGAGGGAAAACTGTATTAATTATGCTGTATTCAATTTTAACTTAGAATAAAGAATATTAGGCACTGCAAGGTTTACCATGACCAAGGCGAATGTTTGTTTTTCAATTATGAATTATGATTGAAATTAGGTGACGCCAACTGTTTTAAGATGAAATAATATAAGCAATCCTTCAACATGAGGTTCGGTTTGCCTCTTAAGGTGCATTCAGACCAAAAGAGCATTCGCTGTTCTATCCCTCGCTCTACGAAATCAACCAATCACGTTTGGTGTAACGATCTAATTTCGTAGAGTGGGGGGTTAGAATAGCGAATGTGCGTTTGGTCTGAATGCACCTTTACATGTCTACCCACAAACTTACATACTGAGCGCTCAAATCTGGAACAAATACTAGAGCGCAGGATTAAAAAAATATTACTTTGGATACCTACCTATAACTGAATTAGGTATATCCGATTCCATATAAGTAAAGAAAAGGATTCATACCAAATAGTGCTGCCTATGCTATCTTGGTTACTCCTCGAGACTCTTCTCGTACGGTCGGCTCTAATAATATGTAGGTATACGATTTTGATCCTTATGCCTTTGACATACGTTCCGAAATGTATACATATTATTAGACGTGACTGTACATAAATATCATTAACACCTACCTACAGCTACCTATGATGTCTCATCAATTTCTTACATAGTGAATGTACTTGTAGGCTCTCTTTTATAGATAAAAAGAACAAAGCATACTTTTTAGCTGTAGGTGCAGATAGAGAAAAGCTGCTAAATATATTAAATGTATCCCAACGCATTTACAAGATTACAATATTAGCGCGACGCGTCATTACAAATGACAAATGGACGGCACACTTCGATAATCAAATTCAAATTTGGAATCTGTTCCCTCGTGTTGGGGTTCCGCTAAACGGTTTCTGCGTTTAGTTTAGTCATTGTATGATTCAAAAACAATAATGATGAACGTCTTATTAAGAATTTTAGCTAGTGATTTCCTTCTCACGAATAAGTAGACTAATCGAATTTCTGTCTTATGTCCTGTTGGATACGCGACCTGCTTCTCGAAATTTGCAGCGGTTACCTAATAACGCTATAATACTTACGTAATATCTGGATTATTTTTGCTGCACAATTTTTGTTCATTCATTTTAATTAATCAGTCACATAACGACATTGCAAACTATGCAAAAATGCAAGTACAGAACCATCGATATCAGTAACGTTTTTTTTTCTAAATACAAGGGCGCTGTATCCAGCCAGCATGTTTTTGTATTGTGAAGATTGTAACTTTATTAACCGTGAAGGAATGGTCCTCTTTAACCGATTTTCCCCGGTAGACACGTGACCCGGAACCGATGGTTCCGTATAGGGTTCCGTACAGATTTGTATGCATTTAGATGTAAATGGGGAAGCTGGGGTGAACAGATAACCTGATAGGGATCGTTTTCATTGAATTAAGTGTAACGTTTAGGCTACGATTAAAAAATAATTTTGATTTATTGTTCGTTCAGATGATGTGAATGAGATAGTGAGTTTAAACTCAGTCAGCGAAGGTTTAAGAATAACAATGTGATTTAGTATAATGAAAGATATTGATATAATTGTACCTTAAATAATAATTAAATGATAATTTCTCAATAAATTTATCAATCAATGATGGTATAAATTAATTTCGAAGTTATTTTCCTTACAGGAAAGTTTTTCATATATTGAGAGCCGTATCGTATGTGAGAACTGTAAATAAAAACAACATACGTAGGTACTGTCACAGATTTTAGTGTACAAAAATCAATTTGCTACCTCTCTAAAAATAGGTACCTACGTCAAACAGATTACTCTATAATAGTACTCAAACTCGTAACGGGTACCTACTGTCATTTGTTTGCAAATTTAGCACGAGTAAGGTGCGTTAGGTTAGGTTTCATGAAAAATTATTGCAAGGAATTTCTAAGAAAAAGTTATTTTATTTTCAAGTTCTCCCGCGTTCAGTACGCAACCTCTATTCAAATTCAAATCCGCCACATACTTATAACTCGGCAAGATATGCAAAGGCAGCGTCTTAAAATTCGCTAATAGCGACCAACTCCGCTCGACAAAACGTAATGTATTCTGCGAATATTGCCACGACAGTCCGCTTATTATTTTCTACTTTACGATTTATTCCACTTTGCTCCACCCAACCCATTTAGGTTTTACGGAGATTTAGGTTGTAAGTTGCAATTTATCTTTACTTATTAAAATTGTTGAAACGTTGATGTAAATTATTCCTACAATGTAATATACTCGTAAATCAAAAACTAAAAAATCTTTTTGTAAGGTACATAAGGGATGAATTAATCTCTTCTAAATCATCTCCTAGTTTCAGGTATTTTTTTAAATGGACATTGATATTTTTCTCTTTGTGTAAGTAATTTTAAATATTTATTTTGTTTTATATTTAAGTACAAATTTATTGTAAATAAATATTTATTCTTTTGTTGTTTAAGTCTAGTTTGCACCTTAAATATAGGTTTGTATATTTTCCTCTGAACAAATTATTGTGAATTAATCTTGTCATAACGACAATAATATGCGACGATCAATTTTATCAAATCAATTTCTTTTGCTCCACATATGAAGAAAGAACCTCTATTTGACGCTGCACTTGTATGAGACATGTACACTTTATTTCAAAGTGACAAGGTTGGAATTCGAAATTAAAACTTTGTAAAACCTTTGACATAAAGTTCCCATATCGAATATTAGTGCAGTGTCGAGCATTCATACTTTTACCTTACTTACTCTGTTACTCTGTACACTAGTTTTCTAGGTTTCGTGACAACTTGACAAGGAACAAAATACTTAGACTGTAACTGTTACCTAATACCTATATATTGTGGTGGTATCGACAAGTTACAAGTGGCAAAGCCATTAATGCCGTCGCGGCATACATCCATATTAATTTTAACCATATTTCATTGTATTTAATTCATATGCTAAATAGACTGGCTTCGCTTTGCCCGGAACTGTTCGCTAGTTTTGATTTCCATTTAAAGGAATGGTTTGTAATTTGTATATCAATTACTTATATAGGTACCTACCTATATGAAAATTGTGAATCTATAGACTAATGAAAAAATAAACTTTATCCAATGAACAAGAACATGTCTCTTTAAAACACAGAATATTTTGGATCACTTATTAATCTAAGGAAGTAGGTACCTATTTAGTTTATGTGTAGCTGTTTAAATATTTTAGTTATTCGATAGAATCATTTTCTTCGTGCAATAATAATGACGAGTAGATTTTCGACGACGCTGATTCAAGAAAATTTGAATTTTTTTCTTATAATAATAAATATTACTATAAAATGTGTACATACCTACAGGATGTAACGAACATAATGAATATTGCTTTTGTTCATTTAGTATCGTATTCTAGTAAATAACAAATTGGAAAATTAAAACTTAGGCGAAAAAATGTTTTTCGGATCTACTTACGATAGGTATAGGGTTGCAATATTCGTCCAATTTTAGTATTCGAATAATACGAATACTTCGATTTCCAGTATTCGAATTTTTCGAATAAAACGAATATTATTGAAAAAAGAACTAATTAATGTTTCCATGGCGTCTTATTGCAAAATATATGAGTTAAAATGAAAGTGCAATATTCAAAAACAGCCTTTTATCGTACCTACTCCTAGTCCATGGCATTCTAGCTGGTCTAGAACTCAACATTCAGTATAAATAGTTAAAACTTGTTTTTCATATGGATTCAAATATGAGATACTTGATATCTTGAATCATATTATCCATATCCATTTTTTGATCTGACATGTTGTAGGTATAAAATTGTAAATCGAAGTAAAACCAAGGTCAACAATAATTCGTTATGAAAAAATATTCTAAAACGTTGCATGAAAAGATAACCATTAACAACCAAGCAAGAGGGTTTTCAGTCTAAAATAAAAATTAAATTAAAACTTAGGTTGAATAAGATTGTTATAGTTAATAATTAATACATGTAGCGTAATTGTAAAACATATTGGTCATAAGTAACTTAATTTATCAAACATTTTATTAATAAAAAAGCTGCATAATTGACTTGAGCAGTAAGTTAAACTTTATTTAAGGGATCAGGGTACAAAACCTGTCCCGTTTTATAATGAGTCAATTTGGTTTTATTTGAATAGGTACGGATATTTTATCATTATTTCAGAATCAAGCCAGAAACATATGACCGAGCTTTTAGGGTATTACAGTTCATACTAATTACGAAACAAGTGATTGGGGTCGCTATATTAATACTAATTTACAATACCTGTGGTATGGATTTAGTTTTCAAAATATTAACTTTGGCAAGGTATGCGATAAATCAAATAATATACTATATAGGTCGTATAATTTTAGAATCACAATTGCTCCCACTTATTACATTCGGTAGATATTCTGGCTTCATATTGATATTTATAACATATATTATATGCTCTTTACTTATCCTAAACTACCTGTACCTGTCTGGTGTTTGTTTGTTAACTTTTTAGGAATCTGTAAGAACTTTGCTTGCAGAAAATGCATTTGAACATTTTTGGAAAACAATTAAAGCTGTCACCTTTTAAGTCAATCCATTGAATTTTACTCTGTTTAATAATTGAAATCTATTTTTACATAAATGTTAATGTTAATCTTGGGATTTTATTGTAATTCTCCGCAAAATTTAATTATTTACGAACAGTTTTTCACTATTCGAAATATTCGAATAATGACTGTTTTGAAATTCGAATAGTATTTAAGGCGAATAATTTGAATACTCGAATATTCGAATTGCAAACCCAAGATAGGTAGGTATTGACAGGGCCCTTAAGGCTCACCAGTTGAATATCACCACTATTTTTTTAGATACCTATGTACAGGAGGTTGCAGTATGAAGACCTTGGGAGAACACCCGGTAGGAAAGCCTAAATGTTTTAATATTGTGTTATCAAAATATTATACGTGTCAGTTTGAAACAAAGGTTATTACCTACAGAATTCTTAGTAATATAATCATTTCAGCCATAGAAAGTCCACTGCTGGATATGGGCCTTCTCAATAGTTCTCTCCATTTGGCCGGTTGGATGCGACCTGCATCCATCGAGTCCCCGCAACTCTAACCAGGTCGTCTGACCACCTTGCGGGTTTGACTTCCCTGTTAAATAAAATCATACTAGTTTTATGTGGCTGGCGCATAATAAGAGGCATTAAACATGAGTGTGGTTTCAGAATAAGATCACACGAGTGTTTAATGCCTAATTATGTACAGTCACATACATAACTTTATCTACATCCTTATCATAAGTTTAGAATGATAATTTACCTTTATTTACATTGATATCCACTACATAAAATACCTCTAAATACAACAATTGAAATCAGTTGAAATTACTCAATTTGTGTAAGAATATCCTACAATAAATATGAATTGAAAAAAAAACAAAAAGAAGTTGACTTTAAAATGTTAACAACTTAACATTAATGTACTGACACCGATACTTTAATGTTAATATTACGATGCACTGTACTTTAATGTTAACATTATGATACAGCCACAGACACTGGTTCCTTAATATAGGATTAAATTACCGCTTCTGAATATATAATAGGATAATTATGATATGGAAGTAGATAAAAAATATTATATTTCTTAAGCAGTGGACACAAACCTTTATTATCCGCTTGCCGCCAAATATTTTACTTAGCAAAATGTAAATAAGACTCGGAAAGTAAATAAATCTCTTCCGAACAACCGTCTGCTAATTCCGAAATGTTTTCAAATTAAATGTACTCGTGGCTAAATACGTTTTGTTTGCGCTGCAGGACGTTTCTGTTATTTACATATTGCAACGATGTTTAAAATTATCATTGTTTATTTGAAAACATTGTTTGTGAAAGGATTAGGCCATAGTGTCCTGAACAAGCCCAATATATACTTATGAGTATTATTTTTAATCACAAATACTACATATTTACTTATATCAATTTGGTAGTTTATCCGCTTCACCGGCCCCATTGGTTTTTTCATCGTAAAAGTATGAAGCGTTTAGTGGCCTATAACTAAATGTATCTGGCCAAATACCGCCTAAACCAACCTGCACTATGTACATATAAAAGAACAGCCTAAAATCGTCAAGAATCTAAAATTAGAAATAAATTCGTTTCCATCCTACAAAAAGTGCCCTAACTGGAGTTCCAATCCGGAATCTCAGCTTCATGTACCTACAGTTAAGGTAAAATATACAGGCGTAGTGCAAACACTATGTAGATACATGACTAGTAATCGTGATAGGGGTGAGTATGCGTACATTTGGCACTTTGGACGCTTTGAATTTGACTGTACTTATGAAGTGGCACCACCGACTAGGAGATCGTTAAAAAAGTATAGGTACTTTTATATTTTTTTTATATAGTAATATATCGAATTTATGAAAACCATTCCTTCATCGTGAAATAGCTTAAATCAAATAACTTTTAACAATGAACAACGTAACGTCCAAGATATCACATCTTCAGTAAAAGCTATTATGTCACATAAACAATCAAGTAAAGCACATTCTTCGGAATATAAATCAAGGATCAGACATTACCGTCGCTCGCGGAATAATCATATTTCAGTTAAAGAATAGTTCCGATAGAAATTCATAAAAAGGCAGCTCTTTTGGGCAGTTTGTATGTCATTGATTTGATAGTGATTATTTAATACACGTTAAAAAAAGCTATACAAAATGGCCTAAAAATAAGTCTATTCTTGTTACCGAACATACTAGAACTCAGAATAGATCCCCTAAGAGATTTTTGGGAGATTCGGAAGAGTCGATTTTTTTAAATACCTAACTACTAGGTACTAGATACTATAACTACCTATAAATACTAATTTTAAAAGTTCCCTAAGAAAAAAACCCCTTGTTACGTATTCTGCTTTCCGAAATTCTCACTGGTAGGGGGAAGGTATTTTTTTTTTACATAAAAGTAATTAAATCGAATGAAACTGTTACAAAAAGGCCTTATTAATAGTAATGTAATGTACTTATGTGCAGGGTTATCTAATAAAACGCAATAAGATGACAACAACAAAATAGTACATTGTGCATCAAGGGTGGTAAGTATGGAATTACTAACGAGAGTGTTAGAAGCCCGACGCCGTCAGGCGGAGGGCTTTTATGACTCGAGTTAGTATTCCGCTTACCGACCGTGATGCATACAATGTTTTTCATCACACTTGCCAACCAAAAAATAAGTTTTAAGACATATTATTATTAAATGACGTACTGACATTTCTATTACTCCCTAGGGAATTTCACTTTTCTATTACTCCCGCTACGCGCGCAAGCAATGGCGCGCTTAGACAGCAAGTGTGATGAAAAGAATAATATAGCCTCGTCCTGCCCCTCATACTAAGTTTGAGCTATAGTTTGAAAATATAGTCGCTTTTCTTTTGTTCTACATATTCGAATATGTGTTTTATAAATCACATTGGACTATTTTTCAATAAACTCCTACAACCTCACATCTTATCTCCGAATTCACATACCTACTAATATCGACGGCCCCTACGTAAAGCTAAGTTCACATTTGTCTGTCGTGTCGTGTTATGATGCTCTCTGTCGTGATGGCTACCGTTCACATTTATATGACGTGCTATGACGCATTCTGACGCAATTTTATATCAGTTCGTTCTCAGCACTCGGATAGCTCACACGTTCGCAATGTTCTTTCAAGAATCATCCTATTCAGATTCCGATTTTGAAGATGAATTGCATTTATTGGCGCTGGCTACGCTTCTTAGAAAAGAAAATAACAGAAGTAGGTACTGAATTCATCCAGTAAATAGAAAGAGAGAAACTAAAGGCGAATTTTATTGTCTCGTAAAGGAGCTTGAGAGTGATCCTAGTGATCCTGAAAATTTTCGTCAGTATTTTAGAACGTCGAAGGCACAGTTTGATTGCAGAAGACATAAAAAAATACAGACAAAATTTCACAAGCCTATTGGTACAAAAAATGACATGATATATGTTTAAGGTAAGGTTTTTATTAAAAAGAATATAAATTATTTTCCTCAGAAAATTGTGCATAAGCATCACGACACGACACTGGCGCGTTCACACTGCTGTGCCGTGTCGCTTCCCCGCCCCCCGTACCTCACCCGGTCTGACGCGGACTGGGATCGCTCGTGACGCGACACAACACACGCCGTCACAACACAGTGCGTCAGATAAATGTGAATGCAACGATATTAAATACTTGAAACCGATACCGTTCTGATGCGTCACAACACAACACATCAGACAAATATAAACGCGGCTTAAGTTGTCGTAAGTTGAAAATGGCAAGTTTACAGGAGAGCACTTTAAAGTTTGAAATGTGTACGGTAGTCACATAGTTCAATAGATTGCTTTAAAAATTGGCATAATTAATAACAAAGATACTATCTTTATAGTGATATAATTACTTCTCTGATATATTTCATATTTTAGCCGGAATTGCACTTACGACAATATATGACGGAGAAGAGAATCTAAAAATTGTGGTATGTATTACTTACTTCACTTTACGCCGGTGGTCATAAATGGTAATTGATCGTAAGTAATACATACTACAAGTTACGTTGGAATTATGCATGTAAGTTTTGTCGTATCTGTTATTTACAACATTATATTGCGGACACATCATAAAAACTTTTTGTTAGTTACTACATTATGCCATTTAACAAACAATTTAATAGTATTTTTATGGAAACCTGATGGAATATTTTGAGAAAATTTAGCAGGTGAATAGTTTTTTTGTATGTTTTATTATGAAAAATAGATCAGGTAAAGTGTTTTTGTACAGTTTTTGGAAAATGTCGTGTTGAATGAAGACGAGACTATGTAGTTGAGTTTGATGTAGCTTCATTGTTTGCGAGTATTGGAAACTATAAAAATAATTAAAGATGTTGTAGCTTGTAACGACTGTGCACATGAAATTCATCGAACATTTCCTGAATAGTTGCTATTGTATGCCTTTTTGTAGGATGGAAAGGAATAGTTGCTATTCCGTTTGGCAAGGGGAGTATTATTTGTAGATTGAAGCAAAAAGTTCTCTTATAATGTGGTCAACATTTTCATGGATAAATTTAAGCATAGGGCTTTCAAGAGTTGTCCGAAAAGGCCGAGATGCTGGTTACAAAATGTGGATGACGTTTTTGCTGTAATTCCTGATAGAGTTGTTGGTGTGTTACTAACCGATCTTAATGAGATGCATCCCAGAATAAAGTTCACATTTAAGAGAGAGGTGGATGGGACACTTCGTTTTCTTGATGGGTTATTAATGCTAGGTCAGAATGATCGTCTGTCACAAAAAGTCCATAGAAAAGCTACCTGCTAACTGGCTTAAACCATTATCTCGCAAACCTGTCCTCGCGGTTCTGTGATTCACAATACATGCGAAATGAGTTTATATCTTTTATTCACATCACATCATTCGCCTATTTCGGTCCACTGCTGGACACAGGCATCTCCTATTTATTACCTCCTGTTAGCTAAACTATTACATCATCATCATCAAAATTTAAGAGCTTTGCTCTTGTCGGTGGAGTAACCGCCATTCCTCTCTCTCCATTGCCAGTTTCTTGAGGTCCCTATACGACTCGACAGCGACTTTCTCCTTCACTTGGTTTAAGTAAGTTAGTCTAGGTCTTCCTCTTCCTCTCTTACCCTCAATTTTTCCCTCTAGGATGTTTATGAAGAATCTGTCGTGTCGTAACAGGTGGCCCATCATCATGCCTCTTCTATTCGCTATTGTCTTTAGCAAACACCTTTTCTCTCCTACCATGCTCAAAATCTCTTCGTTCGCGAATCGGTCAAAATCACTATACAAATGTTAAACTATTACAAATGTTGCAAAATGTCAGACGAGACGAGACGTTGGAGAGCTTGGAGAGGAACAGATATGGTTGGAGACAAAGTCAGCGTACAAGGAGCTCAGGGACGTTTCGACATCACCTCACAGTAGAGAGGGCACCATAATTCTTGCCTCATATTACAGGAGTGACAAACGGAATTGGACGCCTATTACGCCGAAGGTGTAGCATTAAGACCATTTTGCGTCCTCATACCAATATGAGTACTTCTTACGATCTCCAAAGGACGGAAATTCACTTGGCAGTTCGGGTGTTTATGAGATACCGTACGACTTCGGTAAGGAACGACGTAATGGGTCTACAAGACTCGGAGCACATTCGGAGTGTCAAGGACAGGGAGATAGATATAGCTCGGCTGTGGTGGACGCATACGATACAGGCATATTGCATTTCCTAAACGCTTTGATAAAGCGAGGATGCTGGTACGGTAATGCTACCTGCCACGGAAGATAGGGCTTGTGCATAAATCACGCGAGGTCCTATAGGGGGGGAGGGGGTCCAAGAAAACATCACGAAAGATCACGGTAGGGGAGGGGGGGGGGGTACAAGGAGACCTCACGTGTATTTTTTTACGATGAACAAACTAAAAAATATTGTCAATTTCGGCTAGCGAACGTGAAAAGTTGAATGAAAAAAATACACGTGAGACTGCTAGGGGGGGGGCGGGGCTAGCCAAGAAACTCACCAAACATCACCATGGGGGAGGGGGGGGGTCAAAAAGTAGCCAAAAAAACATCACATGATTTATGCATGAGCCCATATACAGAGCGATTAAGAGTAATTTTAATCGGAATGGGGGCTGGACTGAGCCAACGGCATAGAAGCCGGTAATCTCCGAGCTAATAATGATGGTTTTGTGCACACAGTGACTTTGTGTGCTTATCATCTGTTACGTAGTGTTCGGTGACATAAACCCGCAGTCGGACATGGCATCAGTGCCGGCGCAAGACCACCCTCAACCCGTTTATCTCAACGGGCTCAGCGAGCCGGTTGGTGCTCATCTGTTTATCATCCACTTTTTATATTCACCGAATATACATGAGTTTAGCCGTTTTATTATAATATTGTGCATTTAGTTAGTACACAAAAACAGTCTATCATTCAGCATTAGGAACGTAGTTTTGAAATTATAATTATAGACATGGCAGATTAATGACTTCTCTCACAGTGCAAAGACATAATAAAAAAAACAGTTAACAAAAATGCCTTCAGCTTCAACTACATCATAATTATGAGATCGATATCAAGCGTTTTTCAACGTAATTATATTCTTAAAGAACAGTCGTGTCGCTTTCATGATTAGATACTGCAGCTGTTGGCGGTTTCATTCAGTCAGTAGTCAAATCCGTCAATCAGTATCAGTCAATCGAACTACAGACGATGATTTCACTGATGAATGATGACTAAATACTCATAAATGAACCCACCAACTGCTGCAGTGTTTAATAATGTAAGTGATGTGATTGTTTTGTCGTCGTCACTATCACAAAAAATGCCGTTTTATTACAATGACTTATGCATTTATTTATCATTTGGTTCAAAAAGAAGCGGCGAACCTGTATAATGAGCAAAAATTATGGAAATACGCCGACATTATAATTGTAAATTGTAGTAACTCTGTATTTGATCCGGCGCATACTGTCTTAAATATCACTTACAATAGAAATTTAAAAACAATTTCCAACGAAAACTGTCTCAAGTACACATACAACACAAAAAAAATAATAAAATCCAACGTAAATAGTAGTATGTTAAACTTAAGACAAAACACCGATCTTCAACTCCGAAGTAAGTTGTGGTAAGTGATAACATACTACAGTATTCACCGGTATTATTAAAAAATTGTCAGCATCCACTACTAATAAATTCACAACTTATTTCTGAGTGAACTCGAACAGATTGCTAACTTTGCTTAGTGGTTTTAAATCATTTTTATTTCTGAACCGTCTTTTATTTCATCTCAGACTACATTTTGTTTAACTCCAACGGTCGTTTCGAAAATTAATTTTGGTCTCGCAGTTACTTTGAGTATGTTTCCGATGTAGTGTCTTACTTTTATCGAATAAAATTTATCGTTTATCCCTTTTTGTTTTATCTAGTTGTTAGTTTTTGGTAAAAAATTATCGCTCTTGAAAAACCTCTGCCCCACCGCGTATAAGATCGTAACTGGCACTTACGCTGCGCGAGCGCGGGTGGCCGCCCCGTATTAACTATCGTAAGTACACTTACTACAGTATACGACGGTGCTTTTTTAAGTTACGATAGTTTTCGAGTGTCAAAAACCTATTTGTAATAGGTAGGTTTTTTTAATTTTTTCTTCGTGGAACGGAAACATTGCTAAAAGATATAATGTTTTATGAAATAAAAAGAAAAACCCAAATTTCAAGTTACGACAACTTACGTAGGGGCCGTCGATATAATTATTCATATTTTTCATTTTAGTTTTTTTATCGCTATAATTATCATCTACGCCAAAAGATCAATTTCATGTAAGTAAACAAACAATCTCTTAAAGATACTTAGGTTTGAATTGTGTGTGTCAGTTGCAAGCGGAGCCACATGGGAACCTAGTGAACCTATAATTTGGCCACCGATCAATGCATCAGCCGGTAATGTTCGATTTATCGCCACATCGCCGATCCATTTTTATTATTAGTAGATAAATTCAGCGTCTGAAGATGTGATGGAATTGCAATCTTTTATTGAATGTTAGGTACTCGTAGGTGGCGATGAGTTATGACCATTAAGTTAAAACATCCGAAGTAATGGGCACACCATTTGTTCCTCGTTCCAAAAATTTCGGGATCTAGCAGAATCAGGAAGAATTCGACGAATTAACTATGGTATAAATACTCTTTCTTCCTTGCGTAATAAGTACTGATTTTAGGTACCTACTTACCTATTTTGTTTTTCCACTGAGCACGTTTTGTTGATAAACTAAGAAAGTTTGAAATATTCTCTATACATTAAAACATAATCTACTCGTATTATTAAAGTTAAAATCACTCACGTTACACTATATTTGTGCCATTTGTGCCCAGTGCGTTCAATGTTAAAGCAAAAAGAAACTATTTAAACTTCTTAGTCCTTAAAGAAATACACAAATTAGAAATCAAAAATCCAGTGCCTTTACCTAACGAAAACCGGTACAGAAAGATACGAGTATTACCAACCCAACTATTATAAATATTTATTTTAAAATTATATGTATACTCGTACTTGCCTACCCTATCCTACTAGTAAATTTACTATTTTATACTAAAATAGGGGATCCCATAACGTTCAGGAACTAACGCACATCCGTTCACCCAACAGTGTTCTAGTTAAGACAAAGAGGTCCAATATTTAGGGACCCCTTCCTGGGATTCGGCTTTTGTTCTTTTAGGTTCAGGTGGAATCAGGAAATAATTTGAGTACCTTCATAATATAACTGTAGAGGTCATAAGTTTCGTAGTTTTACCTCTTTCTTTTTCAGGTCATTAATTTTATACTCAATATACTCATGTTTTGTAATATGTAGTAAAATGAAGGATACAATATTAATTACTCTCGCGACACACATTGTCGTAGAAAACGCTGCAAGCATGATGATTCCCAACTGATTAAAAAAAACTAGGTTAGCGTAATCCATTTCAGTATCAGATTATAAGGCTATCCTGGATTTTTCATTGAATTGAAAAACATTTGACTTAGCCATTAGATAACTCCGTAAAATTTTATCATGTGTAGGTATACAAACCAATCCAGCGATGCTGTACCCTTTATTAACATGTGTTATGTTATAATTATTAAATTCAAATAAATATAAAACCGACTTCAACTGATTTCTCTATTGTCCCATCATCAGATCCCGATTTGGAGCCAACTTAGACCATCTCGGGGTATTTATGACCGCTGCTGTATAACCGTTCCATTAAAAAAAAGTTAATCGGTTCATAAAGAGATATTGAGTAATTTAGGTGGTAGGTAACAAAAAAACAGCCGAATTGAGAACCTCCTAACTTAGGAGTCAGTTAAAAATTATTTAATAAATTTCTAAATACGATAAGAATTTATAATATGGTAAATAATTACACGCGTACGTAACGTACTGCGTATTCGGGTGACTGTGTTGTGGTAGGTGTGTGTGTGTATAGGTAGAGTATATAATTTAATACAATAAAACATACAATAACCTAGTAGTAAAAAAACATTTGAGTCTTATATCTGATCTACACTATATTTCTGAGACATGAACATAGTTGAACACACATAGCTATTTTTCATTTCTTGCACAAGTTGTAAATAAATATGTAAATGTGAATATAAAAAGAGAAACATAAAGGGCAACAAATAAAAACCATAACGTATTTCCGATCGCAATAAATTCTGTCATTCCACAGGGGAAATATTGTTTCTAGCGAATTTATTCAAAAATGTCTTCCGGGTACACAGGCGGCGGTAGCGATAACGCTAAAATATTGACAATATTTACTTTAAATATTGACAGTAACGTTGCGTTGGAGACTTAAAAGACAGTACTGCAACACTGTTTACTATCAATGCTGCAATACAACCAAACTTTAAGGGGTTAATTCTGAGGTAATATTGATGAACTTTTACTATGGGACCGACATCCGACTCGAGAAAAAAATCTGAAGTTCGATACAAACTGAAATATTAGTAGGCGGTAATACCGGTACCGGTCCTTTTTTTTTCGTGGGGAAATGCGTTACGCATATCACCCGAGCGCGAGAGACGGACCCAGGAGTTTATGTTTTTTATTTATTTTATAACATTAAACAACAAAGTGTACCACAATACAAATGATTCGCCAAACTGGGCTAAAGAGGCCCTGGTCTACCCACTAAATCCTGCACCAGCCGCATCCAACATGCCGCATCAACTATAACTACATGTGCTGAATCACGGAACTGGCATCAGTCGCATGCGGCTTTTTCAAACGTGCAAATTAATGCAGTAAATACAAAGGCCAATACTGTCAACGGAACGAGCGTGATTTCAGGACAATACAGTGTCATGGAATCTTTTTTCAGCGCTCGCCGGACGCGGGACGCCGGAAGCGAGGCGGTACTACGTGAACTCACTGAAATGTCGACTCGGCGGATTCTCGCATTAATATATTGATGGTTGACTGGTAGAGAATACCCTCTGTCCGCCCTTTGTTCTCTTCTATTTTACCTGTGCAATAAAGATTAAATAAATAAATACATTACAGATTGATGTCGAGGTGCGGAAAAATGGCCAGAATACAACAACAACAACAACATTAGAGATTCCGATAGCATTGTACATTCTACTAACCACAGATCGGTCCTCAGACAAAGTTCTCAGATGCTAAAAGGTTAGCTGAGATTCCTTGAAGCCCGCATTCGTATTTTACTATGGGTAATGATATGTTTACTAATACTCATTGTATTAGCTAACAAAAACGATCATCTCTCTCTTCGTCACAGTAAGGATTTAATCTCGGTTTCAACAGAAACTATAGATAGATACTGAAATTTCAACCCAAATATCCTATTTCTAACACTTTTCCCCACTTGTCATGGTCATATTTCATATGTATATAATGGCCAATCGCATAGGTATGTATATAATCAGGATGCAGTACAATATTAACAAATCTCAAACCAGTTCCTTTTCCATTCAATTTCTGTCCTTCAGAATGTGTTGTAGGTAAGTCTAAAGCACATACCAATTTTTTGTCGACCGATCTCACTGTTTTCTATTTTGAAGCAATAGTAGCCATATACGTAGGTACCTACACCGTACCAAAAATACTTAAGTTAATAAGGTAATGTTTATTAGAGAATAGTAGGAATTTAAATACTCCCAAAAATCTAAAAATATTTTCTACGAGTGAGCCACACCTTGGTTTGCCTAAGCGTTACAGAAGAGTTAATATTCCCAAATTTTGGAATTTTAGGTTGCTACTTATTTACTGGACATTGTAATTTCAATGACTACCCCTCCTACAAAGGTGGCTGGTGAAGTGCAAAACAGCTCAAGAAAGTCCAACACTCAACCCACATACATAAAATTAAAATAATGAGAATGGAATCCATAGTAGCGCACAGGAAACAATACTCGATCCTCTGAATTAATGACTACACGGTCCACTGTCAGGGGTGCTCACGCCGTGGCTTGAATGTTATTTAAACATATTTAATAAACATTGTCACATTAATAGGTGCGATTGTTCCCATGGCCGATATTAATCGGATGCTTCATGGGAAATAAATAGTATGTATCTAAACGATAAGCAGATGAAGATAGGTTTATAGTAAAGTCATGAATGTTACAAGTCTTAACAATTGAACATATGAATAAATCAATGGTCAAATTGATTACCAATTACGACAGATTATAATAGTCGTATTTTTACTTGCGCATTTACTGAAAATACTGAATATGAATAGGTACATATATTTAATTAATCTTTATCAATTTTTTAACAATAAACTAATCTAAGGAAATAAAAATACTTATACAAAAACGAAATTTTTACTTGTAAATTGGTTTTGTGAATTTTTAACTTATCCTTGACAGTAAGTGTTTTTTCTTTGGAAAGTAAATCGCACTTCATAGCCAGAGCAAGTCGTATCTAAAGGTGCGTTCAAACTAAAAGAGCATTCGCTGTTCTAACCTCCCACTCTACGAAATTCGATCGGTACACAAAACGTGATTGGTTGATTTCGTAGAACGGGCGCTAGAACAGCGAATCCTCTTTTGGTTTAAACGCACCTTAAAACAATAAAGAACCCATGGTCGGTAATGTATTATTCCAACGTTTTTTTGGAAAAAAAAATATACATTCAGTTACAGTGTTTTATAATTTGCTATCCATGTCATTTTGAATTGCATGCCCAACATTTTATATTTCTAGTCAGATATTCTGAAAAATGGACTAGAATTTTTCACTACGTGAACCATCTCACTACTTATTTATTCATGTATCAAATCTGCCAATAGAAGTATTACTACGAGCACATATATTATGTTAAACATCAACACGCATGCGGCTTGAAAAAAAATAGAAGTTGGCGACCACTGCCTCGCAATATTTCAGGGCAACAATGGGAGGTCGTTTCGTTCGGATCACCTGCGGATATTAATGCGACCCCTGCCGCAGTTGGCGATCACTGGAGCGGGGTTCGATTACAGGTGTTCAGACACTGTAGTGGCCGTGTGGTGACAGCAGTAAGAATACATTTATTTTGTCACCACTCCAACTCTTGAAGGACGATTATTTTATGAAAGATTGATGATGGGCAGCAGCGTCATCATAGTCGACAGATTACTGCGATCGCCAATCCGCTTGCCCAGCGTGGCGATTATGGACAGTTACCTCCTAATCCGTTTATACGCATAGTTAATGGGAGAGGCCTACGACCAGCAGTGGACTATCATGGGCTGATGATGATAAGATAGTTATATGCCCTAAAGTATGCTTTAGGGCATATAACTATTAGAGACTTTAGAGAGCTGCAGAAAAAGTCAATACATTTCGGAATTCGGACAAAACAGTTTATGCCAAATAGATGACACCGGTACAGGCAGTGAAGCTACCCGGCAATAGGCGCGGAAGCATTAGAACCACATCCCGTTCCGATCATTACGCGGCCCGGCCCGCCGCCCGGGGCCCGACTGTATCCGTTTTTCCAAATTTATAGGGTATTTACCAATTAGACCCCATTCAGGTTGGCGAATAAAAGCTTCATAATACAAGAATTTATGGGCTTGCGGTGACTTTGTAATTCATGATGTATGTATAAAGGTAAGAGGTAACTAATAATAAGTAAATAACCGATGGCCGTTGGGACGGGAAGGTTCTTGAGTGGCGGCCACGTACCGGAACGCGTAGCGTGGGTAGGCCCCCCACAAGGTGGTCTGATGACCTGGTGAAGGTCGCAGGAGTCCGCTGGATGCGGGTGGCGCAGGACCGGTCAATCTTTGAGGGACTATCTTTGGAGGCCTATGTTCAGCAGTGGACGTCTTTCGGCTGATATGATGATGATGATGAATATAAGTAAATATAGTAAATCATAGTCATAGTAATTAAGATGAAATTATCTGAATTCTATTTACATAGTTTCATAAATAGGCACCTTTATATATTTTTCTTGGAAATTTGCAAACGCGGTATTTAATGGCAAAGTTAAATATAAAAAACTGTGGCACCTCTATGTACTTTATAAATAAGTTCTTTTACATTACGTATACCTATTACTTTGTTACTGGACCATGTACCTGCAACAGTATTGAAGAAAAATATTAATTGTCCAATACGTCATTCTTGACGTCAAAAATAAATCGGATTCTTCGCGAGCTCCTTGTATTCTCTACCTATCTTTTGGTTTACTTGTATACACAATTTTACCATTACAAAGGTGTACTGTTATTCCGTTATATTTTACAGTATTATTGCATATTATTGTTAACTGGTACTAAACTCAATTGACGTCTACATTGACATGAATTTAAAAGGACGTGCGTGTGACATTGGTGTCATTTCGGTTAATTACACGTTCAGTTTTTGGTAAGTACCTATGTCGCACATACTCATATACATTATTATATCATAATTACTATAAATGCCCATGCCTACTACAAACACCCATTATTAAAGTTTCAATTCTTGTGCTAACCATTTACCATAATATCACAAATAGTTTTTTGCAAACGAAATGTTTCAAAATAATGAAATGGCACCTTTTTGCGCGTAATTAAGCTTTTATCCGAAGCCGAAGTGTCAAAACTTGAACAGACTCGACACAAATCATGCCAATAGACCGCGAGATAAAACATCAGCGCAACTGTTGATTCCAGAACCGGCAGCCATACGTACATTAAAAAAAAGTGTCAAGTTCACTTACGATCAGGTGAAGTGGAGCCACTTTATTGTGTCATTATAAAATAAAAATAAAAAACCGGCCAAGTGCGAGTCGGACTCGCGCGTGAAGGGTTCCGTACCATTATCAATTTATTATTAAAAAAATACAGTTAAATCAACCTACCTCAAAAACTATAGGAGATAATTTAATCAAACCAAAAATCGTTGATAGAGTTTATTAATGCGCATAATATATATATTTTTTAGAATTTTCTATCGCGTAGTTTAAAAAATAGAGGGGGGGGACACATTTTTCAGACTTTGAGAGCTGATATCTCGAAAACGATTTGCTTAAATAAAAATAATATTTATAAACCTTCAAATCATTTTCAAAGACCTTTCTATTAATACCCCACACGCTTATATACAACTAAAAAAAATTTTCTATCCCTCAGTTACATGTACGGAGGGCCCCCACCCCATTGGTTTTTTTTATAATATAGTATCATAATCCTGTAGCGGTTCATACAACACATGTCCTAACCAAATTTCATTACTGTAACATTTATAGTTTCCGAGTAAATCGGCTGTGACAGACGGACAGACGGACATGACGAATCTATAAGGGATCCGTTTTTGCCATTTTGGCTACGGAACCCTAAAAAACAAAAAAAAATAAAGAAAATGTCATAGTGGATGTAGATACATTATACCTAGGTAAAAAAAGTCACCTGTTGTCTGGTGTATGTAGTAGTGATCTACTCAAATACATGTTTAAAATGCGAACACATACAAAACAAATGCCTCTATGGATAGATTACAAACACATACAACAGTTGCTGTTTTTAACTTTTTCATCTACCTGTTGCAGTTCAAATTGTAGTAAATGCGGTACTAAAATATGTAGAATAAATACATTGTAATAATTATTTGCAATTAGTGAAGGTCAAAATTGCTTACGTAGAAAACATCTTTATTATACCTTTACAGCTCATTTACGTAATCATACACTCCAATTTCGTAAAATACGTATTGTAAGTGAGGTCACCTTAGAATTTACGATCTACATCCACATTTGAATCACAAGAGTTACCTACTCATTATTATTCCATGACATGTACATATTGAGATACACTTGAGTAAATAATATAATATTTTAGCCTATATAATGTCCCACTGCTGAGCACAGGCCTCCTATCATATATGAGAGGGATTGGGCTATAGTTCCCACGCTGGCCCTAAGCGGGTTGGGAACTTCACATACACCTTTGAATTTCTTCGCGGATGTATGTAGGTTTCCTCACGATGTTTTCCTTCACCGAAAGCTAATGGTAAATATCATCTGATAATCCGTACATAAGTTTCGGAAAAACTCATGGGTACGAGCCAGGATTTGAACCCACGACCTCCGGATTGAAAGTCAAACGTCTAAACCACTGAGCCACCACCACTTGTGTAAATAAACATTAAAAACAAAACTCCTTGAAGCAATAAAAAGGAATCTATTCAAACTTTTGTTTCCGAGGTCAGAAATGAAGCGATCCCTGCTTAAACACTGATTTGCCTAGAAAGTTTAGTCCTCAGTACTTTGTGAGCTCGTATAGGACAACCTTTATGAAACGGCTATTAGCCGCACCGTATCCGTCAAGCCTCGACCAACTTGAGAGTGCCAACTGTATTAGAACCAACGATCCTCTCCCGTGATGGCAGAAATATACCAGCCGACGGTATGAAAATGGGACGGCCGCTGGTTTAGAACACAACTTTTTTTAACATTCTGGCGCTGTTTCATCTCCGTGGTCCTGTAATTAAAGCTGGCTCAGCTACCAACTCTTCAAGCCGAACTCCTTAATCGGCACAAGTAGGCACCCTTAAGTAGTAATTAGATTCTGTATGTTTGCTGGTGATAGGACCTCGTGCAGGGTCCGTCCGGATAGCTACCAGCGTCTTACCCGTTAACCTGCCGCTAAATAGCAGTGTTTGCACTGCTGTGTTTCGGTTTGTGGGTAAGATAGCCAATTACTGGCATAGATAGAGGCAAACCATCTAAGTCCTCAGGGTAGGCAGCGCATAGCCGATTTTTTGATCACTATGTCCATGGGCCTCAGTTCCTGTTTGATGGAAATGGTGGGCTGAGAGCTCAATTGTCTACCTTCGTCATATTATTAAAAATTACACAATGTTAATTCATAACATTCGAACTTATTGCGAAAACACAAATCAAATTATTTATTAACTAAATATTTTGATTTCTACTTTTTATTTTTGCCGAGGGATACAGGCATCAGCAGCATCAGAAATATTTTAAAATCGGTTCACGATTCTCGAGGATATCGAGTAATATACCAAAAAACAGTCGAATTGAGAGCCTCCCCCTTTTTAAATATATGGAAAACAACACAAAGCTAGGTGAGGAAACCCCTAATATTTTAGTAATAACTCGACCCTATTAATTGAAATCGGGTTGAGAACAGATAGCTAGTAATGATGTTCGTTTCCGTGTTAACCTATTGCAATTTTTTTTTCGTAAAGGATTTATTTATATTATATAATTGAATAACGTCAATATGTATTTGTATTGGTTATGTTTAAACAGATGAAAGATTTTTGAGAGGACGAAAAATAACCACTTACCTGGCATAAAGTCAACTTGGATTTTCATCGTGCATATAATTGAATAATGACGTATTAATGATACACTTTGTGAATACACCTTGTTTGAACGGCTAATTAACGGGCAGTATAAAAAGAATGATTGTGAACATCTCTCTGCACTTACAATTTGATGGTTCAACAATGCATTTCAACGTAATTTGTTATCTTTTGTTCATTAGCATATTCTTTCTTTATGATTTTTGTGCTGCCGAGTCTCACCAATCGATACTCAACGTGATTGCAGAAGCAACGTTATCTGAAGATGGAAAGCTCAATTTTACACAATTGGTAAAAAAACATGGTTTCGATGTCGAGCAATATGACGTTGTGACCCAAGATGGCTACATACTCACCCTATTCCGCGTCCCAGGAAAAAAGAGCCCAGTGCTGTTATTTCATGGAATTGCAGATTCTTGTGATACTTTTGTAATTAGGGGTAATATTTCTTTGGTAATAACAATGGCAACATTAGGATACGACACCTGGATTGGAAATAGTAGAGGAACCTTGTATGGCAGACGTCACGTCAGCTTGAACCCCGACACTGATAAGGCATTTTGGGACTACAGTTTTCACGAGATTGGCTGTTACGACCTTGCTGCTACTATAGATTTTGTATGTAACAAAACTGGTGAAGATAGCATTTCTGTCATTGGACATTCTCAAGGAACAGCTGCCGGATTTGCTTTAACGTCCACAAGAACGGAATACAATGACAAAATAAAGGTGTTCATAGCATTAGCACCGATAGCGTTTTTCAATCATTTGTCGCCTGTGCTCACCCCGGTTGTCCTGGCGGGACCAGATATCAATGCATTATTTAAGATAGTAGGATATGAAGAAATTTTACAAAATAATGGTGCTGCTTCGGACCTCGTAAAGTTTGTTTGCAGCAAAGGTATAGTGAGCTACGCAGTGTGTGCCTTGGGAGCTCTTTTCCCGTTTGCTGGGTTTGACCCAGCTAACATTGAACCCGATTTTCTGCCTGTTATTTTTGGGCACTATCCTGCAGCATGTTCAAGGAAGTCATTAATGCATTTCGATCAGGTGGCGCTACGAAAAACTTTCGGGCAATACGACTACGACATGATAGAGAACGTCGCTAGATATGGAACTGACGTTCCACCAGACTACGACCTGAGTGCTATAACTATGAACGTTGCACTATTGGCAGGTCTCAATGACGGTTTAGCAAATATTAAAGACGTAAGACATCTCCAAGATTGTCTTCCGAACGCATACTATGAAGAGATGGCACCGAAGCAATGGTCTCATTTAGATTTCGTATGGGGAATAGATATGCCTAAATATTTATACCCATCTATTTTTAGAATTCTTAATAAATATAATGTGTAATTGAAATAAATCCATATTTGAGTATCAATTTTGTGTTGTTGAGTAAATGTTATTTGTGCTCCCTTTAAGTCATGTCCCTTTATATCATGTATTTTCCACTTTATTCACATTCGTATTATTTGTACCTATGTACATCATAAATATTATTTCTTGTGCATCATCTAATAGACACACAGATAAACACTTTACAACTCATAACTATAACTTTTTGTGAAAAGGGGAACACTTGTTGTTATTTTCTTGCCATTTTTTCCGCAGCTCGATATCAATCGTGCCTGTTTTGCGTGGTCCCAACGCTGGCCCAGAACTTGGGGACTTAACATACACACTTGAATTTTTTCTCGGTGTATACAGGTTTCCTCACAATCTTTCCTTCACAAAAAAGGGAACATATTAGGTACGTACTGTGGCAGCCTGGGTCGGCTCGCTCCGTAACTGAAGAAGTTCGTCCACACAATCGGTGCAACTTTTCCGCGACTAATTAACGCGCAAGTTAATGACTTATGTCGACTGCGATAGCCAGGTTAACGAAAATTCTATTTTCATAACTAAGTAAAAACACAGGGTGGCATTAATACGAAGTAAATTTTCACTAACAAAATCACATTGCATGAGAGCTTGATTCAAAAAAGTGATGGAGATTGGCTGGTAATTTTTTGAATAAAATATTGAAGCATAAGCGACATGAACACAGCCTTCACTTTCACTTGACATGATATGTAAATATATTTCGTAACTATGAAGAAACTCAGCTAATTACAATCTTATAAATTAGCTACTGACATGGAACGCTTAATCGTTACTTTAATAGAAAATGTAGGCATTGTGAAAACTCAAATCAAATTATTTATTAACTAAATATTTTGATTTGTGCTTTTATCTTTTCCCCAGTAGTCACAATACTTAATACTATATACGTTATAAATATTGGATGTCATATACCAAAGAAAAAACGACCAAGATATGATTATCTTGGTCGTTTTTTCGGACGTTGATACGTCCGAGGGGTTGAGAAAATGTAGATTATATTATGATATGATAGACATAAAAAAATAAAGATACACAATTTCTAATGAGAAATACAAACGTGTGTTTAAACAAGTTAAAACCGAATAATTTCGCAATGTCCCGCGGATTTAAAACGGAACCACCTAGTCAACTGGTTCGGCTATCTTATCTTACCGAATCAGTGAGCGCGCGAGTTACGGGCCGCTTCGGGACGGGAGCATTCGGGACGCAGCCGAACTTCGAATCTGAATTCCAATTCTAAAAACTGGTCGTTAAGGGTAAGTGCTACCTACGCCTCGGTCAGAAAAATTGGTTACACTTACATGCCATTGCGTACGAAAACATAGCCGTCACCAGAGAATTCGTCGAAGATGTCATTTACAGAAAATATATACTTGTTACTTGTTTTGTCCGATTATGGAGGGTAAATAATAAATATTATAAGTACCACTTTACTTCGTTCGTGTATCACTCACCTCAGTTTATACCTAATGTAAAAAAAATCGTTACGACACATTAGATCACTAATGTGTCAAAATATTCTCAGAAAATGGAATGGAATACATAATCCATTGAAAGGTATGCATGATTCATGCACGACGGTACGCTATGATAAACGCATTTTAGAAAACGATTTTGTCACCATGTTGTCTTAGTCTTGTCATATTTAATTGACAGACATCAAATGAACAAAAAAATCTTTAATTACCAAGCAAATAAAAAAAAAACTATATAGTGCATTTTTTGTGATAGTTTCATTAATTAAATCCTTCTTTTGTGTATTAATACCTTCGAAACATCAAAAAAAAATTTTTTTTGCTGATTTGACCAAAATTTTTTGCTTCTTTTAGTCTCAGGAATATGCGGCTAGAATTTTTCCCTTTCCTCATGGGCACCTTGTATAATAATATATTATCATTCTGCTAATAACTCGAAGGACCTGTAGGTAATGATTTTGTTGATGTTCATCATTGTATGTTTGCTGCCTTATGCATAGCACTTGTCTCCATCTCCACTTATAAACCACCTGCCCAGTAATACTAAAACTATATTTCACGCGGAATATCCACGTTTTAATAATCCATTATTGCAATGGTGGCGCGACGAAGACTGCATTTCATGGTGCGTTTTCATGTACCTACCCAGAATTCAAGACGCCTAATTACCACCGCGCACCTTAACACATTGAGCGCGGGGAACTCCCGAGGGGAGTTCTCTGTGGGAGGTCCATTTTCGCTACAAAGCGGAAAAATCATGGAATCGGCTACGAGCGTAGCGCGTAGTACTCGTCCGTAATGAAAGTGTTAATCTAGTTTAATCTTTAGTTTTGTAATGATACTTAACTTATGAACTTATATTAACTTATGTACTTATTCCACTAAACCGAAAAATAAGAACTACTTCGCCTTTACCCAATTCACCTGCTAATGGCTTATGGAAAGCCCGCCTTAGGTAATATTTAACGTTAGTGTGTGGCCACGCGTGATGCGATACCGGCTAACGTCGAACGTTTTTGAACATCGAACGTTTTCAAAAATGTTTAAACGTGGAACGTTTTTACATGTGTAATGGAATGGAACGACAGTGTTTTGTTTATTGCCATGATAACCGTTTGCGGAGTAACCTGCCTGTGAATTTGGCGTATATATAGGTACTTAAGAGTACGTTATGTATTGAATATTCTTGTATATTATGTAGGTATTTGATAGTTCACGCCATTATATCGCTAATTACCCAAAGCTTGTATCCTAAAATGGTGTGAACCATTTTGTAGAATTTGGTGTCAGAGGCCCAACCGCGAACCTCGAAGAAAGTGTTGCCTCTCTTTCGTACTCGTGAATTCGTACATAAGTGTGACAGACAACACTTTGTTCGAAAAAATCGAAGTTCGTAAATTTCGATGATTTTTCTCTGTCACTCCAACGAAGGCGTCATTAGAGTAGAAGAGAGACAGATCCACGAAAGCCGCTTGTTTTTCAAGGGAATTTCATTACCGACACGATTCAATCGTTAATTTGGCTCAGCCCTATGTATATGCTTCCCGTTGTGACCTCCACTTGTAGTTGATCTGTAGTTTACAATATCAGGGCTACTACCACGAACTTCACAATTCATAAACGAGCATCTGTCTCAGTCACTCCAACAAATGCATCGCTAGTGTGACAGAGACGCTTGAAATTTGCGAACTTCAATATTCGCGGTAGGTACAGTGCCATACAAAAGCGCGTCTAAACACCGGCCGCCCTAGGCTCTGGCGTTCGCGGCGTAAATCACTTAGCGAAGATTGCTTCAGAAGATGACGGCGTAACGCGATTCCGCCGGGTACGCTACTGTTTAGCGGGGCTAGGGTTGTCAAAGTCAAATTTAATGGCCATATCACGTTTACTTAAGATGGATTTTGTTAGGTAAAGTAAAAACATGTGACAGTTGTGACACCTTGCAAGTTGGAAAATTAAACTATCTACTTAACATTAATTATGGCGAGTATATTTTTAAGGGGTCTCTGTGCTACGCCGTAGCACGTCGTAGCGTTTGTTAATATCACAAATTTAAGAGTTATGTTTATTGCAACAACATAAAGCGCACGCGAACAGCATTGACGACGCTGAAAGCCTATTTACTATGTGATAATTTGTCGAACCTTTTTTTAACATCGTATTATTTGAAGGGTCCACGGAAAAAACATATCCAGTGCTTAAATAAATCAGGGCAAATTCACACCTTATTCTGTTTAAAGTAAGGTGGTTTTTCCTTCTGTAATTTGATTGACTAGACACATTCTTTCCGTGGACCCTTTATTTATAGGTCTAACAAAATAACATTTGTAACCTAATTTTTCTTTAGCTACTTAACACTCTATTTAGTTACTTACAATGTTTTGTAAATAATAACGATAATCAGTTCATTCTGTAAGAATTACACCCTAGATAGTACCGAGCTTGGGTCGAGCTGGTTTACACTTCGATTTCCGTGGAAAGCATGACATCACACCATCAGCCTATATTAGTCCACTGCAGGACAAAGGTCTCTCCTATTACTTATGCGTACGAACGCTTTAGGAGATAAATGCCCATAATCGCCACGCTGGGCAAGCGGGTTGGCGATCGCAGTAGTGTGTCTAATATGATGACGCTGCTGCCCATCATCAATCTTCGATAAATAAAATGGTCAAAGACACTTCAATCCCTTAGTCGACTCTTACGACCCCCACGAGAAAAGTTTTGGTGGTGATATGTATTCTTACTGCCGTCGCCACACGGCGGCATGATATCACTCAGATGCAGAATAGGTAATTGAGGAGTCTGATGCCGCAGTGCAGGCCGGGCCCGGTCTAGTATCGTGTAGTTTTAGGCTGGGATTACACCTGTGAGTTCTTACGTAAGTTGCAGGGACGGAGCTATACTATGGAATGAAAGGTGAATATCACTATCTCACAACGCTTCGTCCCTAAAACTAATGTAAAAACTTGAGGTGTAATCCAGTAACCGTACCATGGCTTTGTATCGGCAATGTTAGGTTTTACTCGATACATACCTAAAGGCCCGGCCACGACGTTGGTCTAAGATGACCAGGGGCGAGCGAATCCATGAGTTGGAGCAGGGTGTCGATATGGGTTCTCCCTCTCGCACGTATGGTTTTTCGCTAAGCCAGTCGCCTTAGACCAATGTCGTGGCCGCGGCATAAAGCAGGCCATCGCGCTCGCTCCAACGTGTCGATGCGAGAGCGATAGAATGTATTATCATCATCATCATCATTTCAGCCATTTATCGCCCACTGCTGAGCCAATCTAACCCTGAAACGTCTTACGAATGTCGTCGACCCAACGAGCCAACAGCCGCCCAGAATGTATTGTGTCGAGTAAAACCTAACGTATCCTTTACTTCCCAATTTATGGTAGGGCTACAGGTCTTACAGGAATCAAGGCAAAGGTAAGAAAACGATAGAAACTAAAAGAGCCAGCCCTGACCAAACACGGCACGTAGCCTAAAGGGTTCGCGTCAAATTGGCCGGTTAAAACAACGGCATTAGCCACCGCACGCCGATGCGTTTACACTCATAAATATTAAACGTTTGGAGGGGCGAAAAATAACTTTAATATTTCGTTACACTTTTGTTTTCGTACCATTTGATTTAAGTTAACTGACAAAATGCTTGAATAAAACATCGCGGCTCGTTACTTGGTGCCGTTTATGTCACCTCCAGTTTTTTAGTGCAAATAATTGGTGACGTTTTTGAGATAGGTCCGCAAGCCTAGCCATGATGTCATTCTACAATCGTATACGATAAGCGATAAGTAACAAAAGTATGAAAATGACAGTTTCGGACGAAAAGTCACGTGCCCATCTCCATACATTATTATGGTTATGTGAGTTATCGCTTATCGCATGCATGCTACTGAACTGCTAATGATTTGCCCTATGGGTGTTGTCTAGATACGCAGTATTTACGAGTGCTAGTTACGCTAGTGATGGTAACTATCCCTGACGATAAGTGTAATGAAATGTACCTAAATTGAATTAATGTTATTTTGATTGGCGACAACGCTGCTAGTGTCATGGACAGAGATCGGATTTTTGTGCGACATCTCATACTAAATGTCATCAAAATGACGTAAGTCACTAAGAATGTCGCAAATCCATCCGATCTCTGGTGGAAGACGCTACATTGCATGCGGTACGTCGTGTTTTTATAACTGAGTTTGAATAATATATGTTTTATGATAGCCAGCAGTGGACGTATTTCAGCTGATATGATGATGAGGAGAATTACAATGCTTGTGACGGATTTTATCATTGTTCGTTTCTTTGTCCTGCCCATTTTTTCATTATTTTGTATCGGATCTCCTCTAACTTCTGCTCCAGCATGATCTATCCTGAATTACCTCTTTAGGCAAATGGGCTTCATTGATATCTTTGTATTTTTATCATTATTTGTTAAATCACGAAAACATTTCCAAAAACAACAAAAATGTGATACTTCAGATCACCAAAAAGGCCTGTAAATATATCATATTTCTTTCAAATGGAAGGCTAACTCCGGTTATTTGTTTATAATGGGTAGCCAACAGTTGTCGGAGTTGAGGGTATTTGCATATTCCAATCTCGGCACGCCTCGGGCCGCGGACAGCAGGGATAAATTGACTACCCGCTTTTCGAAACGGTGTAACAATAAGTTTATGGAAAAAATGAGGTTACGAATATTTTGTTACAAAACACTCTAGGACAAATATTTGTGAACATTCTGGGAAATATGACGATTTGAGAAATTTGAGTAAGCAGCATGCTTAAGGGTGAAGACACATTTATCAGCATGCGTACGCATTTTGTCTAATAAAATTGGCCGTTTAGTATGAAACGTGTAAGCGGGCGTACGCGTGCAAAAAGCTGGACGTGGTTCCATACTAAACTGACATTTTCTATAGAGAAAATGAGTACGCATGCTGATGAATGTATCTTTACGCTAACGATGAGTAATACTATGAAAATGACAGATACGAATGAAACATCAGGTGAACATGATTTATAGAATGATCACGTAACTTTTAATTGGAATCTGTCATTCTCTCTTATATGTATTTGTCACTTTTCGCTAACCTATCCTACCTATATGATTAAAGAATGGCATCTTGGCTTGGTCTGCAGCGTCTACCTTAGGTGCATTCAGACCAAAAGAGCATTAGCTGTTCTATCCCCCGCTCTACGAAATCAACCAATCACGTTTTGTGTAACGATCGAATTTCGTAGAGTGGGGGGTTAGAACAGGGAATGCTCTTTTGGTCTGAATGCACCTTTAAATACTACGAATGTTATATTTTGTCGATATAAATACCTAATACCTAGTTAAATACTTTTACCGCTACACAATTCCAGTCAAGATTCGCGATGTATTAGATTCTAAATAACATGTTTACGTAAATGTATACGTAAAACTTTTTAACATAGGTAATATATTTTTTTATTGGTTAACCTCCGTAGCCTAGTTGGCAATGATCCTGCCTGTGAAGCAGGAGACTCAGGGTTCGATTCGAGGTGAGGGCATTATTTGTATAATCGTTATCACAAATATTGATCGTGTGTATTTAAGTATCTATATATGGGTTAATAACCGTTTTCGTGTTGTTATTCTGTCAAGACTCAAAACACCCATGGGACAAACGTGGCGTAGTTTATTAGAAAAAAATATCCAGTATGCTTTACTAAAATGACTAGTGTGTTACCCATCACGGAAATGCCACGAAACTGTCAAAAAAAGTTGGTAATTTTGATTCAATTTTAAGAGTGACCCGGGAGGACGTTACCATAGCAACGAGTGACAAAAAAAGTTCATCGTCGCTTTGTATCCAAATCACAAGCCTTAATCGAGCTCAATTTTGTCGGTCTCCGTAGCCTAGTTGGTAGTGATTCTGCTTACGAAGCTGGAGGTTCCGGGTTCAAATCCCGGCGAGGGCATAATTTGTGTATTTATTTATCAGTTTTATCACAAATATTATAATTTGTTCCTTGGTCATGGCTGTCTATGTATTTAAGTATCTATATGTATGTATCTATCTATATACAGGGTGTGGCCTGTAACAGGAGCAAAAAATCAAATGGAAGACTCCTCTGACTGCCTCTAGTTATTCGCAAAAGGTCCCAGTGTTTTAAAGTTATCCATTAAGGAGAAACAGTATGTTAAAGTTACGACCTATGAGTGATGTATCTAGGTATCACAACAATGTACCTTATTAGTGATTAAACATATTGGTAGTTCAATGGACATAAAACTAAATGAGCTAAAAAGTTTTTTTGAACTCATGGTTTTTTAACTGGTTTAGCAAAAAAAAAATTTTTTTTTGTATTTCACCGATTTAACTTTTTTGGTATAAGTCTACTACAGTAAAACTACATAAAAAAAGGACATTTTTTTTTTTAAGTTTTAACTATTAAATTATGACTATTTATTTGGTTATTAGTGTACAGTTTCATTTTTTGCTCCTATTACAGGCCACACACTGTATATATCGTCGCTTGGTACCCACATCACAAGCCTTAATTGATCTTACCGTGGGACTAGGTCGATTTGTGTAAGATGTCCCATGATATTTAATTATTTTATTTATTTAAGCTTACTATAAGACTAGGTCAAATTGTGTAAGATTGCTCAAGATATTTTTTTTTGTAGGTAGAAGTACATTCACATCATGTATGTCAACCCTTATGTGTTAATCTGAAGGTCTTATCTCGCTGTCAAACTACAAGCACCTTTAACCCTCAGGTGCACTAATCGGCCATTACTGGTACCCGCCCCACGCCCTCGCCACGCTTCATTTGCAGCCAATTAAAGGGTACACCCTACTCTGTACCTACCTATAGTAGTAAAAGGATCTTGTGGAAACAGAGGCTTTTCAAACATGCCTATCATTTGTCAGAAATAACAAAAAATACCTATCCCACCTTCAGCGTTGGTGAACTCGGTATTTTTTGAACATATTGCGAAAGCACAAATCAAATTATTTATTAACTAAATATTTTGATTTGTACTTTTAATTTTTCTCGAGTAGTCACACTACTTAATACTATATAAATTATAAATATTAGATGTCATATACCAAAGAAAAACGATCAAGATCACCTATGTCCGAGGTGGGGATCGAACCCACGTACTCAGCTTTCGCGACTGATGCCTGTACCCCTCGGCCACTCGGTCTTAGCAACCACCGGTCAAATTTCTCGGGTATATGCAATCCCTTACAAGGCTAGGCGGGGCTTACCTCGGACTGGCTTACCTAGGTGATCTTGGTCGTTTTTCTTTGGTATATGACATCTAATATTTATAATTCGGTATTTTTTCTTTGCTCGTATGGCATCTAATGTTTATAATAAATACTTAAATCAATAAACTTTTGATTTTGATACAGCAATAGGTACTACATTTTTTAACAAACCCTTAAATTGGCAATGTACCTAACAGTGTACAGTCAGCTGCAGAGAAAAGTAGACCCCCTTGCATACAAATTTATATGCAAGGGGGTCTACTTTTCTCTGCACCCACTTTTTGTATTTTTTGAAGACAGAATTTTGTGCTCTACACAATGGCGAGGAGGCTGGAATGCACGATTTTTTTTAAATTTGCCAACTTTCACGCTTAAGTTTAACACTATCGGGACACATTTTTGGATCAAAGTAAATTATTTTATCAAATATTTTAACCGACTTCAAAGCATTAGGTAGGTACTCCATATCTCCGACAATCGTGAACCGCTCTTCAAATTGTTTTTATTCAGGTGGGGGTGTAACCTCGTCAAGGTCCCGTTTGGCACCAACTCGGTGTCTAATAATGGAACTCTAATGATTGTTGGTGATTATGATTTGTTAAACTTGGATTTTTTTCTTTGGTTTATGACATCTAATATTGTTAACTATCGGGTTATTCATAATTGCGAACCACTTTAATTGTTGTCCCGATCTGACGTTGACACTGACACGATCGCGGGCCTGACTTCCTAGATAGATAATTCTAAAATGAATTTTAACTTCATAGAGATTATTGGATTTTATGACCTGAAATGCAACGACTGTTGACCATGAACAAACCAAGGTTTTCCAGAATGATCATGTCCTGCCCCAATCAACGATTTTTACGATAAATATCGTGGACCAAAAACTAAAAGGTTTGCTTTGTAGTTCTTTGATTCAATGTCGCTAAGCTTGTTTGTATCAATTTAAAAATATGTTATAGATATTCACTGAGGACCCAAGCCCTCAGTTTGTTGACTTAGCTAAACTGACACGGACCCTCTCGGTATATTTACACGCTAAACGTCTTTTCCGCCTCACCGGCCACTGAATCATATTCGTTGTGTAATGAAATTCGTTTGTATCACCAGAGATTATTTAGTTTAAGTAGATATATCAGCACCATACATTAAAATGCATCCACCTGAAATATTGTCACTACTAGACGGCGCCACGGTTGATCTTTGTTGTTCGTGAGCATGGTACAGATGGCTCTGAAACAGTATACACTACCTTGCCACGAACGAAACGCATTATCACTTGCAACACATAACCATATTTCGCCGTACCACAATATAGGGAGGTTGGTATTGTGGTTCATGCGTTCGGCTGTGAAGCAGTGGTACCAGGTTCAAATCTTAACTATTCGCGCTGTAATTGTTCTTTTGTTTCTTTTTTTTCAAACTTTGTTTTTTTATTTTTTGTTTTTTGTTGCGCATAATCTTTGATTTTGTAAAAACAGTGTTTTACAAAGTGCAAACGGGCGGGTTTTTATTTTGTTGTCGTTTTTTAAAATTTTCCATATATGGACTTTTTTACATTTTTTCTACTCAGAATCACGAGCTCTTTCGTTTCGTTTTATAGTTATACAAAGTGATCATAGATCCGATAGATACACACATACAGGATGTTACATACATAATTATACAGGGTGAAAATGAGTATACAGACGAACTTGAAGCGTGAAGAGTGTACCTAGTTATTCCTGACAGAGTTGGGTTATACTCGTTTCTGACTAATTCGCATACGTTGAGTACAATTTTCGGGTCCATTATGAGATCCAAGATGGCGGCAACTTATTTTTGCAATTTTCATCATTATACTCGTTTCGGACTAATTCGCATACGTGGAATACGATTTCCTGGTCCATTCTAAAATCCAAGATGGCTGGAAGTTTTTTCTAAATTTTCATCTTTATACTCGTTTCTGACTAATTCGCATGCGTGGAATACGATTTTCGGGTCCATTCTAAGATTCAAGATGGCGGGAACTTTTTATTTTGCAATTTTCATCATTATACTCGTTTCCGACTAATTCGCATACGTGGAATACGATTTCCGGGTCCATTCTAAAATCCAAGATGGCGGGAACTTTTTTTTGCAATTGTCATCATTATACTCGTTTCCGACTAATTGGCATACGTGGAATACGATTTCCGAGTACATTCTAAAATCCAAGATGGCGGGACCTTTTTTTTTTGCAATTTTCATCATTATACTCGTTTCTGACTAATTCGCATACGTGGAATATCGTTTTTGGTTCCATTCTAAGATCCAAGATGGCGGGACCTTTTTTTTTTTTGCAATTTGCATCATTATACTCGTTTCCGACTAATTCTCATAAGTGGAACACGATTTCCGAGTCCATTATGAGATCCAAGATGGCAGCAACTTATTTTTGCAATTTTCATCATTATACTCGTTTCTGACTAATTCGCATACGTGGAATATCATTTTTAGGCCCATTCTAAGATCCAAGATGGCGGAAACTTTTTTTTGTAATTTTCATCATTATACTTTTTTCTGACTAATTCGCATACGTGGAATACGATTTTCGGGTCCATTCTGAGATCCAAGATGGCAGGTACTTTTTTTTGCAATTTTCATCATTATACTCGTTTCTGACTAATTCGCATACGTTGAATACAATTTTCGGGTCCATTATGAGATCCAAGATGGCGGCAACTTATTTTTGCAATTTTCATCATTATACTCGTTTCTGACTAATTCGCATACGTGAAATACGATTTCCTGGGCCATTCTAAAATCCAAGACGGCGGGGACTTTTTTTTAAATTTTCATCTTTATACTCGTTTCTGACTAATTCGCATGCGTGGAATATCATTTTTGGGCCCATTCTAAAATCCAAGATGGCGGGAACTTTTTTTTTTGCAATTTTCATCATTGTACTCGTTTCCGACTAATTCGCATACGTGGAATACGATTTCCGGGTCCATTCTAAGATCCAAGATGGCGGCTACTTTTTTGTAATTTTCATCATTATACTCGTTTCTGACTAATTCGCATACGTGCAATACGATTTCCGGGTCCATTCTGAGATCCAAGATGGCGGGAACATTTTTCTTGCAATTTTCATCATTATACTCGTTTCTGACTAATTCGCATACGATTGTGGGGTCCATTCTGAGATCCAAAATGGCGGAAACTTTTTTTCGTAATTTTTATCATTGTACTTGTTTTCGACTAATTTACAAACGCGGAACCCGAATTTAGGGCGAATTTAAGATCCAAGGTTATTTACGTATATGTATTGGAAATGGAGTATCTTTAGTGATAAAACCTGCCCAAAAGTACATCAATTGTAAGATGCAAAATGGCGGCATCTTTTTTGAACTTTTGTGCAGTTTCTTTTTTTCATTATAGGTACTGCATTTCCGCTACTCATAAGAACATGCTAAATATAAAAACTCGTGGATATTAAATTAACCACAAATTAGGGTTCCACGTTCATAAATTAGTCGAAAACGAGTACATTGACAAATATTACAAAAACCCGAAAATCATATTCCACGTATGCAAATTAGTCAGAAAAAAGTATAATGATGAAAATTGCAAAAAAAAAGTTCCCGCTATCTTGGATTTTAGAATAGATCCGGGAATCGTATTCCACGTATGCGAATTAGTCGGAAACGAGTATAATGACGAAAATTGCAAAAAGAAGTTCCCGCCATCATGGATCTTAGAATGGACTCAAAAATGATATTCCACGTATGCGAATTAGTCAGAAACGAGTATAATGATGAAAATTGAAAAAAAAAAATCCCGCCATCTTGGATTTTAGAATGGACTCGGAAATCGTATTCCACTTATGCGAATTAGTCGGAAACGAGTATAATGATGAAAATTGCAAAAAAAAAGTTCCCGCTTTCTTGGATTTTAGAATAGACCCGGAAATCGTATTCCACGTATGCGAATTAGTCGGAAACGAGTATAATGATGAAAATTGCAAAATAAAAAGTTCCCGCCATCTTGAATCTTAGAATGGACCCGAAAATCGTATTCCACGTATGCGAATTAGTCAGAAACGAGTATAATGATGAAAATTGCAAAAAAAGTTCCCGCCATCTTGGATCTCAGAATGCACCCGAAAATCGTATTCCACGTATGCGAATTAGTCAGAAACGAGTATAATGATGAAAATTGCAAAAAAGTTCTCGCCATCTTGGATCTTAGAATGGACCCGGAAATCGTATTACACGTATGCGAATTAGTCAGAAACGAGTACAATGCTGAAAATTGCAAAAAAAAGTTCCCGCCATCTTGGATTTTAGAATGGACCCAAAAATGATATTCCACGTATGCGAATTAGTCAGAAACGAGTATAATGATGAAAATTGCAAAAAAAAGGTCCCGCCATCTTGGATTTTAGAATGGGCCCGGAAATCGTATTCCACGTATGCGATTTAGTCAGAAACGAGTATAATGATGAAAATTTCAAAAAAAAAGTTCCCGCCATGTTGGATTTTAGAATGGACCCGAAAATCGTATTACACGTATGCGAGTTAGTCAGAAACGAGTACAATGATGAAAATTGCAAAAAAAAGTTCCCGCCATCTTGGATTTTAGAATGAAATCGGAAACCGTATTCCACTTCTGCGAATTAGTCGGAAACGAGTATAATAATGAAAATTGCAAAAAAAAAGTTCCCGCTATCTTGGATTTTAGAATGGACCCGGAAATCGTATTACACATTTGAGAATTATTCAGAAACGAGTATAATAATGAAAATTACAAAAAAAAGTAGCCGCCATCTTGGATCTTTGAATGGACCCGGAAATCGTATTACACGTATGCGAATTAGTCAGAAACGAGTACAATGATGAAAATTGCAAAAAAAAGTTCCCGCCATCTTGGATTTTAGAATGAAATCGGAAACCGTATTCCACTTCTGCGAATTAGTCGGAAACGAGTATAATAATGAAAATTGCAAAAAAAAAGTTCCCGCTATCTTGGATTTTAGAATGGACCCGGAAATCGTATTACACATTTGCGAATTATTCAGAAACGAGTATAATAATGAAAATTACAAAAAAAAGTAGCCGCCATCTTGGATCTTTGAATGGACCCGGAAATCGTATTACACGTATGCGAATTAGTCAGAAACGAGTATAATAATGAAAAAAAAAAAAGTAGCCGCCATCTTGGATCTTAGAATGGACCCAAAAATGATATTCCACGTATGCGAATTAGTCAGAAACGAGTATAATGATGAAAATTGCAAAAAAAAGGTCCCGCCATCTTTTAGAATGGACCCGGAAATCGTATTCCACGTATGCGAATTAGTCAGAAACGAGTATAATGATGAAAATTTCAAAAAAAAAGTTCCCGCCATGTTGGATTTTAGAATGGACCCGAAAATCGTATTACACGTATGCGAGTTAGTCAGAAACGAGTACAATGATGAAAATTTCAAAAAAAAGTTCCCGCTATCTTGGATTTTAGAATGGACCCGGAAATCGTATTCCACGTATGCGAATTAGTCGGAAACGAGTATAATGATGAAAATTGCAAAAAAAGTTCCCGCCATCTTGGATCTCAGAATGCACCCGAAAATCGTATTCCACGTATGCGAATTAGTCAGAAACGAGTAGGTATAATGATGAAAATTGCAAAAAAAGTTCTCGCCATCTTGGATCTTAGAATGGACCCGGAAATCGTATTACACGTATGCGAATTAGTCAAAAACGAGTATAATGATGAAAATTGCAAAAAAAAGGTCCCGCCATCTTTGATCTGAGAATGGACCCGAAAATCGTATTCCACGTATGCAAATTAGTCAGAAACGAGTACAATGATGAAAATTGCAAAAAAATGTTCCCGCCATCTTGAATCTTAGAATGGACCCGGAAATCGTATTACACGTATGCGAATTAGTCAGAAACGAGTATAATAATGAAAATTACAAAAAAAGTAGCCGCCATCTTGGATCTTAGAATGGACACAGGCAAATTAAAAAAATGTAGACACAATAAGAGAAAATTACCATTAGCCCTTTTTTTCTTACAGAGTTTGTTGGATGTTGGACAGAGTAGAGCTATTTATTGCCAATGATATAGAGTGCCATTAGTAAGAGTTTAATTATTATTTCGCTATGTGAGTTTGGTATTGAAGCGTAGAATAGAAACAGGATGCAATGCTCAGATTACCTTCAATTTTCTATGCCTCTAGTTTCGTTTGTTGCCAGCTCGTCAGATTACGGTAAAGCAAAGAGAATGCTGACAATGTCAACGCCGCGGTGCAATGTATTTGTTATATAATTCGTATATACCCATATCAGCTATTTATATATGTTATTGTATCTTTTTATTATCATTAAATAATTTTTACATAGCTATACAAAACTTAAACAATAATATAAAATTACATCTAATTGCAAAAAAAAAACTAAATAAAATAAAAAACTACAATAAATCTTATAAAACTACCTTGAACTAAAGGTCTGAACTATATTTACAGATATCCCCAATGCCACTCCCATTTGGTAAAGTGCCCATAAGGCTGGCTGCGTTACCTCGCTGAATGGCAATGCCTATACGTTGAGCGAGGAACGAGCCAGCCCTAGGGTCGCCGGTGGAACGGATGAGCAACGACCTCAGTTTTGTAAAAAGTTTAAGGGCCTCTGGTCCCCAAGGACCTAGAGTCTCAACGGCAAAAGCCGAAAATACGTATGCGTCACCTAAACATGCGTATTTTCGGCGTTTTGCGACTTCGGCATTAGTGGCGGCACTGCCTACTCTCAAAGACGATGCATTGAGGTGGGACGGCGCAAGGGTGTCCACACAAGTTGCGTGCCAAATTAGAGACCGTCCCTTCTCCCACGGCACGAGAGTAAGACCGTCGGGCCTTTTGCCGTCATCGCGCGCTAAACCGTTAGGCTCCAATATGGCGGGCATGTTGACGCTGACTAAGGCCCGTCGGATGATGTCATTGAGGGAGGCGTGGCGGGATAGACGACCAGCGCTTTTAGAGCAGGCCAGGCCGTGGTGGCCGTGGCGATCCACCACTGTACCGCAGTTGCACCGATGAGGCTCAACTAGGTTGGCTCCTAGTCGGAGACCAACCGCTAGACGGAAACTATTGGGGTCTAATAAGTTGCCGAAATTTGCCGATGGGAAAGCGTGCAGCCAGTAACCGGACTCTCTGGCTGAAGTTGCTAAGAGTCGCGCTGTTTCAAGGCTAGACGGGCTATTTTTTAGGAGATCTTCATGTATTCCCCGACATATAGGTTCGTCCCAAAGTTTTTGAGAGCTTGGGCTTGAGGGCAGGTCTTTGCCCGGACAAGCTACCCGCCAAGCGTCCCTGGCCTCAGACAAGCACACTATCTCACAATCACCTAGTGAGGGTTGTAGAATACTGCCCGTGAGAGCTAGTGTGCTGTGTACCGAAGACAGGAACGCCGGCAAGGAGACGCATCCGATCAACCTCAGCCCTAGGCCGCCGAACCTAATAGGTAGAGATGCTATCAGGAACATCCTTGTGTCGATTTGTATGTTCACAATTTTTTCAATTTGAGTCCAAAGAATATTATCAATTTTTTCACATAGAGACGAATACTTCCAAAAGGGGCTGCAGCGCATAGCGTAGGTAAATTTGGGGACAAAATGGCAGTACCGCAGAATAAAAATGGCCATATGGGGGTTAATTTTGAGAAGACGGTCTGAAAAAGAGTGGAATTGGTCAATATTTTTATCTATAAAATTTGGAATAGAGTCGTCAAAAATGGGTGCACCAAGTAGAAAGAGATTTTTTTTTTCTAAAATTTTAATGCCCGGGCAAATATTTTGAAACGACCTTAAGATTTCGCTCCTATTTGCATCATTTGGATCTATATAAATTTCGCATTTGTTTGTATTGAGTTGTAAACCGATGGAGTCAAATTTTGTGCTGATGGAGATGAAATCATTTAAAACTGTGGTAGCGTCACCTCCAAGTGTTTCATCATGAAGGTACCAGATGTTAAAAAGCGATGTGAGGTCAGAGATATGCGGATGGATGGCGAGACTGAAGATAGCTGGACCCAAGGGGTCGCCTTGTTGGCAGCCGGTGGACGACAGTATGGTGTGGCTCCTGAACTTGAGGTTAGAAGGAGTACTGTAACATTGCCATATGTATGGATAAATATTTGGGGTAGTTTTTAAGACTTCAGAAAGAATGGCCTGTCTATTTACTGAATTGAAAGCATTTTTTACATCTAACTTCAGCAGAACGAAATTAGGAGAGTTAGATAAAAAGGTGCGGCAAGCATGGACTGCAGCTTCGCAGCCACCCTTGCTACCAAAGCCTAATTGAGTGGGCTTAAATTGGGATTCGAGGTCCTCACGTATATATCTGCAGCATACTTTGGAAGCAAGTCGCCTAAAAGTTGAACCTATAGCAATAGGACGTACGCTACCATCTTTCTTGCTAAGGGCGCAAAGGTTAGCTCCGTACAGGGTTTGGCAAATTGTTTCATTTACTTTCCCACTAATCATTAGATTCACTAAACGTGTGAGGCTGGAGAGGAGTTCGCCCGTATTATTGTTGACGAGCAGATCCTTCAAGTGTTGAGGGGTAATGCCGTCCAAGCCACCAGCCGAGCCGTTATTGAACGCCATGACCGCTGCAAAAACGGCATCTTCTGAAGCGACAAGGCCGGGCAATGTGGTGTCTGGAGGATCTGGGAGATCAAGAAACGAGGGGCCCGGTGGGTGTTTGCTCTCGAGAGCAGCGAGAGTGTCTTGCGAATCAGGGGCGGTTGAGTCGCTCGAGAAGAGCATGCGGGCGGCACCACGTAGGTCCCCATCATTGACTTTAGTTTCAATTTTCTTGAATAGGTTGTGCGAAGGGGGAGGTGGATCGGGAGTGTATGATAACGGAGAGGGTTGAGAACAGTTATTCTTTATTTTCTTTGTTAAAGTTTTTGAAGATTTGCGATCTACATGTAGAACGCTGTACGCGAAAGTTAGCAAATTTTCCCAAGTGATTAGGCTATTAGAGTTAACGCAGTCATTTAGTGTGCTTATAAGAGCTTGGGCAACGGCGTGTCTTGCACCTCTAGGTATTCTTTTAATGACAGGGTTTGACTCTTTAAAAGCGCTGAGCTTATCCGACAGGGAATTGGGCAGAAAATTGGTTGTATGCACTGACACTGACTGATTGGAGTGGGTTAAAAGGGGCACGGGCTGACTGTTACTAAATTTGTGAGATTTTGAAATGTGTATATTTAAACCTTTACGACCTTTGTATTGTTTATTGTCCCCGCATGAAGGGCAAAACAACAACTCCACTGAGTTGGTGCAGGGCTGGGATGGCATATGGGGATACTAAAAAATAACACGTAACAATTAAAAAACTAAATAAGCTTAAGATATAAAGCTAAAGCCTTAATATTTAGATAGTATAAAAACTAAAAGACATCACACAGTCCCGGGCTGGGATGGCGTATATACTAAAAAATAACACGTAGCAATTAAAAAACTAAATAAAGTTAGGGTATAAAACTAGGGCCTTAATATTTAAATAATATAAAAACTAAAAGATATCACACAGTTACAGTCTCGTGCAGTCAATAGGCACGTAAAAAGGAAGCACTGAACACTGTAAAAATAATTATAAACGAATATACTTGCGGAATCCTGTGATTGTGGATCAGTCAATAAAAGTCTATTCTTGAACTATAGGGCATATTTGAGGCTGGCACTCCTCCATCAAACGGTGAACATAGGGAAATGCACTATTGCAATACGCACATTTATAATAGTTTATGTATTTATGGCTGTAGATTTCTATACAAATATTTATTTGTTAAAATTTTCTTTCATGACAGATAATGTCAAACGTCGAGGCATCGGAGGGCCTTCTGTAGACAATGTAGGTCTCCGCAGGGGTCTCCGCAGAGACGATAAAATGATTGCCACTTGTCTATTTCAAGCAAAAACTTTAAAGTATTCGCATCAGGTGTGATTTAATCAGTTGTATCTTATGTTTTATATATGTTATTATGTTATGTTATTATATGTTACTATCGAGAACATGATACTGCATTTCTAGTGGTTGTACCGATAGCTATTTATTGTTATCAGTTGTTATGTTACGGGTTCAAATCCTAGCATATGACTTGTAATGTATGTATTTTTTTGTTATTATTAGTGATGTAGGGACTTTTTACTTTTTTTTGTACGTATTTATTAGTTTTTCGGTTTTTTAGACCTCCTTAAACATTTAAAATCAATATATGCAAGATTTTGTTTAGCGACATCTATAGATTATTTCTGTCAAGACTCGAGCAGTGTACTGTTTGACGCGTATCGAGAAAAACGCATAAAAATATGCACGTGCAATAATAGATGGCGCTGAAATCAATTTATTCCAAAAATAGTTAATTTTTTATTTACTAATTTACTCTTATAGAAAGGGTGGTTTTGACAATTTTCGATGTATGATGCTAAATTAATTAAAACTGTGCACTAACAGGTAGTAAATATCTGGATTTCAAATAAAACTAAATCTATTACTAGTCAATCGTGCTCCTAGTGACATCTATTGTAACATATTCCGAACTATTTAAGCCTTCTATGAAACAGACCCTCTATATTTGGGTACTTTGTGGTATCACCCTAAATAGTCTTACGCACTGAGACGGTCAGACGCCACTGGAGAAACGTACTTACGTGAGTTGAGTGATTTTTTTGGCTACTAAGCACAATGAAAACAATAGCTCTTTACACTGCGATTTTTTTCTATACACCTTATGTTGTGTGGGTATTCGCATAATAATGGCAAAAAAATATTTAATACATATTAAATATATGCATCTAACATATATTCAGTATGTCCTAGTATTATTTTTGTGCACAACGCACAGTGGATCGAAATGAATTAAAAATGGACATTCGCATTTTTTTCCAAAAATCCTATTTTTATAAATGCTCTTCTGTTGGAAATGATATGAGGAATAAAAGATGTTATATAACATTTTTCAAAATGAGGCTTATTTTAAGCAGAAAAAAATAAAACGTGTTTTTTTTTGTATGAAACTGAAAAATAGGTATTTTATTGTAAGAAAACCGTAACCGATCCCGCTTTCATACCTTTAGAATATCATCGTCCTACTTTAGAACAGTAGAAAATAGTTAAAACCTTATCTCAGTAGGTGCCCGTTTTTGTTTTATAGTCCAATCGAAAGTCAACATTTTCTTAGTTAACAATTTTTTTATTTTCATTAAAAATACGATATATTCATGACAATTTAGTATAAAAATAAAATGTTTGTGACATTTTCATACAGATAAATACATGTTTTCACAAGAAAATGGTTAAAAATTAAGACATTGAAATCAAACATATATTGCGATGTTTTAACTAAAGTAACAATAATTTAAAATCAGCAATTACAATGTAATTAAATATTTATCAATCGGATTACTCGCGTGATTTAAAGTCGATAATTGCTCGACATGTTTCGGATCCTCATCATGGAGTACCCGCGACCAAAGCCCGACGTGCACTATGTCGCTGCATGCGTGGTCGCTATGAGGATCCTCTAAATGGATCGAAACATGTCGAGTAATTATCTACTTTAAATTAGGTGAGTAACCCGTTTGATAAATATTCAAATAATTATGTTTGAGTCTCACGTTAGTAATAATTCTAAAATTACAATATAAGTTATAAAAAAAAATACATTGTATCTTAGATCTATTTTATTCACCACCTTCTTCTACACTTACAAACGTTTCTATATTTTCAGCGTCATCAGTGCTTATGTTTTCTATTTAAAAAAAAGTATAGAATAAGGTGGTAAGTAATAAAGATTTTAAAAAGGCATTTTTTTATTTACTTATATCATTATTGTTGATTTCAAGTATATTTTAGCTATATGTTTACTATCAATAAAATCCCCGCAATAAATCTTTCTATTTCAATGCAATTTTAATAAATAAATTAATAAAAAAAAATGTATTTATTCTTAATAAAATGTCACAAATATTGTATTTTTAAACTAAATTGTCATGAATATACCGTTTATTAACGAAAATAAAAAAATTGTTAACTAAGAAAAATGTTGTTTTTACTGACTTTTGATTGGGCTATAAAACAAAAACGGGCACCTACTGAGATAAGGTTTTAACTATTTTCTACTGTTTTAAAGTAGGACAATGATATTCTAAAGGTTTGAAAGCGGGATCGGTTACGGTTTTCTTACAATAAGATACCTATTTTTCAGTTTCAAACAAAAAAAAATTATTTTATTTTTTTCTGCTTAAAATAAGCCTCATTTAGAAAAATCTTATGTAACATTTTTTATGCCTCATATAATTTTCAACCGAAGAGCATTTTTTAAAATAGGATTTTTAGGAAAAATTGCGAATGTCCATTTTTTATTCATTTCGATCTACTGTGCAACGTGCCTTTTAACACATCCATTTATATTACCCTATAACTTGATTATTAATAAACAAGAGTTTATAGTTTTAACAATTTCTTTTGCATGTGGTCAGTCCCTGTATCAAAAGTTTCTGAAAATAATTGAAAATGATGCCATACTTAGTTTACCGAAATAAATAGAATCAGGTAACAATACGGCTTATTTTAACTTATGGTTTATGGTAACCTAACTGTAATCCCTCAATGGAGTGAAGGTACTAATGAGACATAATATTATATAGATTATAGTTCAATCATGAATTTCATTTATTTGATTATTGACTGTTTTTTTATTATTTTAATTTAAATATTTTTTTTTGTTTATTTCATTTAAAACATTGATAATACATAATTATAATTATTTTTATATAAAACTAGCGTGACTCAGGAGACCATAACCACGGCAATAACAGACAAGAGAAAGTTGATTCTCCCAGATACAAATTGGCTTTTTAAAGTTTTCTGAAGGTATGAAAATTATATTTTTCCTTGATAGCCGTCATCTTTAGGTTCAAGTAGATGCAGCTCTTTTATTTTTGTTTCCTATAACTTAAATTTTTTTTAAGTGAGTGACAACGTCAATCTTTTACTCGTGTCATTCTATCTTTTTTTTTCTATTTCATTGTACTTGTTGCAGACGACAGCATTAGGCTCTGATCTGCCATAAAATACCAGCCACAAAAGATTGTTAACAAATTATAGGACATAAAAAAAAACGCCACTTTCTTGAACCTTAACAAAACTGCTATCAGGGAAAAATACAAATAATATTCATACCTTCAGAAAACTTTACATAGCCAATAGCCATTCCCGCCGCGTTACCCGTCGCAGTGCGTGCCCGCCATTAGCCGATGACGCAGGGACCGCATCAATCACGGGCAGCCAATTCATTACCGCTACTCGGCGCAGATTGCAAGCACATATTTTAATTATTATATTTTATGTTTATAGAACGCTGTGCCAGTTTTGTTGCTTGTTTGGAATATTCATCAGTTTTAGCTACCAGTGATGCCTTTTCGATTATTCCTTTAAACGATAATTTTATGGGATGCCTTTGATATTTAGCTTTAAAATCGAATACCACAACAAACCTTAATTGAGCTTACCGTGGGACTAGGTTGATTTGTGTAAGATGTCCCAAGATATTTGTTATACCTTGAGCTCAAATAGTTTATATTTTGTACATGGCAACCCGCGGCATCGCGCTTGCCTCTTTAGTGTTTTGTTTTCCTGGTTCATTGAACGGAATAATATAAATATAAACGTGATTAATTAATTCATACTTTTTATTTAACTCCAATATATATCAATATTTATAAAAAAAATGTGGCAATGCCTACATTACTATTGGATGTAGTAATGCAAAAAAGGGATTGTTTCTCTTTTCCACAAAAAAATGTCATTTCAAAGATTGAACTGTTTGTTGATGTATGGTTTGTATGGTGTTAAATACAATGAAATATTCATGTGAGTTGGCTCCTTTTTTGCATAACTACGTCACATTGAACCTTAAACACGAATCCTTCTAGTAAATAAAATGTTGGTTCGTTATCAATATCAATCACTTTTGATTGATATTTCAATATTACGATAATGATCGTTATGTAATTTAAAATGTTGCAAGATGATCGCGTGGACATCGGTATATACAGTAGTTCTCAAATAGCTCCTTTCCATGATTCCCAAATATTAGAAAGGAATAATTCTTATGTTTGGGTGGCCACAAAATATGGGACGTCTTCATAATGCCGACGCATGCTTGTCGGCATATGTGACAGCTCGTTGGAAGACAACTCGCAATTTGGTAAATGGTTGCAATGGAGTTACTAAGAATGGAGAGCCATACTTAATACTACAAGATCCATAATATATCTACTAGTACGTTTTGGCAAACAAAGATTAGAATTAATTATTAATTAAGATTAAAATGTTTTTCGCCGCTAACCGTCTTTCGACAGCCGAATTTTCAATGTCACAATGGTCATGAAACATAATAAATATCGAGAACGTGACGCGTGCGCGACGCGTTAGTACGGGCCCAGTGCTTGAAAATGGAGACTTGTAGGCTCTCTGAAACTAAACTTACTAGTGATTTATTTCATACACTTGAGTCTAACCGTTTCATTATGTCTCTTAATAGTTCAAATTCAATAATAGATACCTACCGATGTATATAGTATACCCACATTATGTAGTTATACCTTATGCAGCTCCGAAATTGTTAGTAGATCGCTTGAAAATACTCTCGAGCGACAACTTTTCAAATCCAAAGAGGAGATCGTTCTTGAGAAGCAATGAACAATTTATATAAGCAAATGTATTTCGTAGCTCTACGTCACATCGCTTCATGACATGTCCACTCGGTTTCGTTGTCCAATTTAATTATATTAGCCTGAAATTTTAATGCTTTCCGACATTTTAACAGACCGTTGAAATATGATATTTTTGTTCAAGACGCTTTACTAAATTAGATTCATAGTGTTCTCAAAACTAATCCAGCGTGGCTGTAGTTTTATACTGTAAGTTACTACTTACAATAAACAAGAACAGAATAAGGTGTGAATTTGTCCTGATTTTTTTAAGCTTTGGACATGTTTTTCCGTGGACCCTTCAAATGATTTGTATTTCGAATTCATGAACCAATCGTCATTTTTTTTTCATTCATACCCCGACGTAACCTATGCCAACGGGACCGTTTACCACATAGTTTACTGAAAATTAGTTTATCCTTATCATTATGTCATCAAATCACCAAGCACAGTATTAGGCTTGTCATATTATGATTGGTGCGATAGTAAATCGCCGCGAAATAGACTATTCGTCCCTATTTATTAATATATAGTTAGTACCTAAAAGACGGGAAGTTTATGTCGAATTCTGTTTGTTTTGTTCTTGTACAAATTGTTCTTAACCAACAATTTGGGCCAAATACACTGCAAGCTTATAAAAATACGTCTAAAGTATGAAATAAATTTACATTATTCCATTTACCACTTTATTGAATATGTTGTACGGCATTTAATCATGAAAGTGCCTTATTGCAGTGCTGCCCTCTGCGATACAGCCGTAAATTTCAATCAAAATCATACTAACGACCGGACGGGCGGGCGTATTGCGAGAGCATTGCGACAACGTGGTTAACTAACAAAGAAACTTTCATAAATGTTATCGTTTTTACGATATTTATTTCGATGTTAGGGAATTCGTAGTTGAACAATTAGTCACAAATTTTCATTACCAAACCCGTTTTACTAAATCATTAATTATTACAGTTGGTATACAATCAAATCACATTAGAGCCCAGAATAGAAATACTTAAGGTAGCCGTTATCGGATACAATATGGAGGACTATTATATATACAGGGTGCTCGCGAGGAAACCGAAAGATTTTGATGCTGAATTCCTGAGCATATTTCGACTATTTAATGTTATATAAAATTTCCTGGATTCGGCTTGGTTCCAGAGATAATTAACTTTTTTTAAAAAAAAAGTTTATCGACGTAACTCGTCATAAAACTTCTTATTGATTACAATGCTACCACAATGTGTTCTAATATTACCACACCTTTTGCCTGACAATCAAAAAATAAGAATAGACTTGACGAAAAAACCTGTCCCTCAAAAAAATCATTAAAAAAAATATTTTTAGCAAATTGTTCTTATGATAAAAAGTATTAGAAATGTTAAAAAGTATTAAAAAAGGTTAAAACAAGAAAAAAAAATTTTTTTTTGGAATTTGACATTAGGTCTCATAATATTTTTTGTTTATTTTGATGTCTAGAATGCATAGTTAAAATCTTTCGGTTTCCTCGCGAGCACCCTGTATATACAGCCGCTATCCGATATACATTGTAGCGTCCGGAGCGCTTAAAAATATCTGAACACACCTCTATCGTTATGGCGATAAACACTCCTGACGCACCTACTATACAATTGACCCCGGCAAAGTTACCCAGGTGTATCTGGATTTTGATTTAACCTTGTTATTTATATCTCAAACATTCTGACAAATGTATCCACGTGTCCATTGGATTATTATTATTATTGATTATTATTCAAGGGTTTTTACGCGTAATAATTTTGTATATTATCCGCTAAGCTGTGTTGAGCATTCGTTACAAAAAAAAGGAAAACTAGTTGTCCTTATTTTTCTGCACATAACTGTAACAACTCTATACTAAACTATACGAGAAATGCCGCATATAGTAGTAGACAATTATACCTACGCTGTATTCGTATCCAGAATCCACCCCCAGTGGTGACGACGGACGATGAAATATACGACCGGTGCCTACCAGAAACTACACGACACGACACTTTAAAATATTAACCCCGACGCAGCGATATATAATACATATTATCGTGAAATATGCTTGGACAGTTGTGTATACAATGAAATATGTTCCATCGGGCGGTTTTAGTGGCACTGGTTTGTTCTAGTTGAATGGATTATCTCCATGCATTTACCTTTGCATATTATTCTGGTATTATCCTTTGACTGAATATTTCAACAAGCGTTTCGCCACTAAGTTGCCAGTCTGTCGGTGTTCTACAGATTGCACTTCGGGGAGTGTGCTCAAGACCTTCATGAGCTTATTCCGCCATCCCCATTTTACCATCGAAATTCTAGACGCACGGCTGGGTTCCACCCATACTTGGTAGATATTCCTTTGTTCGTACAAAGCGCTTTGCGTCTTCTTTCCTTATGCGTACTGCCAAGGAGTGGAATTCCCTGCCGGCGTCTATATTTCCGAGATCATAATATATAACCCTTCAACCTTCAAGTTAAGGGTGAATAGGCACCTTCTGGGCAAACTCACTTCATCGTAGGCCACGTCTCTGCCCTTGGCTAGTCTGTGGCCATGAGTAAGCCTACTTCAAATAAAAAAAAATACAAAAATACACCGCGGAGATCAGCGCATTTAAATTGGACTAATTTTTACATTATAAAAACCAAATCAGACCTTTGTTTTATTTATCAGACTCCGACGAGGTGAGCTGGATGGATATTGATTGTCTGATATATAAGACGACGGCCATCAAAAGGTTTAAGCGTAAAAACAATAATAGTATTACTTAGCCCAACTTCGGTAATGTTTATTGCCATTAGTTATGTTTACATATACACATGTACATAGCCATAATTTAAGGTGTTATTCACAAACACGTCTAGGAAAATACTCTAAAATCTAATCATTTAATCGAATAATATAATTTACTCTAAGTAAAATCTGGTTTTTCCTATTTCTCCTATAGCGTACTGTCCTCTTCACAATGTTTGTTTGTAACAAATATGTATACTACAATTATTAACAGAGGCAGATTTAAAGTTGTATGAATAGTTTTACTTACCTCCAGGGAATGAATTTTAATTCAGAGTATTTGTAAATATATATGTATTATAATTGTATTTTTAGCGACTTTCTATAATTTTGTAACCATTCACGAAAATCCACCCGTATATTTTTGTTAGAAATCGGGAAAGAGTAAAACTTTAGCAAGACATCCATTTATCGTCTTATGGTGCTAAACTTTAACAATATTCTAAACAAAAACGCGAAGCACATTTGTCAAGCGGTTTTCGACGCCAGCCGATAAGTTTATAGTTTTGCTACAACTGCTTGGTGGCAAATACACAGCTCCGCAGAGATCGTATTTCCAATAGATGTGGCATTTTTATTTATCCTTAGAGAACCAAAGAAGAAATCAATGCATAAGCAGAATTTATGATACGGAACAGTATCTAGCAATCATCTTTCGGCCTACACCGACGTTGTTATACTGTGCGAGAGAATCTTTTAAAGAAAATGATCACTATGATCATCATCATCATATCAGCCGAAAGACATCCACTGCTTGACATGGGCCTCCCCCCAAAGATTGTCACAATGACCGGTCCTGCGCCACCCGCATCCAGCAGACTTCTGCGATCTTCAGCATACCTATATGTACAAACGTACCATAGTTATTATCAAGAAATATGTCTTCGGGCTGATGTTCAATAATTAAAATATTGTCACTATCTTTTCTAGAGTTATAAAGGTAGAGTTAAACTAAAAGAGCATTCGCTGTTCTAACCTCCCACTCTACGAAATTCCTTGGTTTTGTGTACCGATCGAATTTCGTAGAGTGGGAGGTTAGAACAGCGAATGCTCTTTTAGTTTAACCGCAACTTAGGACGATGGCGGAAAGACGCTGTAATCCGGACAATTCCTCTGAACACTCCCACGAATGCAGCAATAATATATAAGTAATCTTTTTCCAGAACCTATTCGCTAGATTACTACTAAAATTATTCATACATCTTGCAGTAGGCGACAATATGCGGACCAATTCCGCATAAAAGCTCCGTATGCTCGCGTATGCGCATAAAAATAACTGTCGTCGCAAATACATTGCCCAGAGTCGTAAGTAATTGGCTACGAGTTTTAAATGTGATTAGGCAAATTTAATGGCCTCGTGTGCTAAGGGAATGTTTGCAGGTTTTGGACATATTGGATGGTGAGGAACGGGTGTTTTACGGGACTACTATCTAGGCGTTTTTGGTCATAGACTTTGGTTGGTACCTAATTTTGTTACCTAAAGAGTAACACAAATTATTTTTTGTTTTCAACAGTGCACTGTGTAACAAAAGTTTTTTACACAAATAATTTTTGTTTTTTTTTCTTAAGTAATATTCAATAATAAGCTTTGAAAACAATTCATACCATATGCTGCCGGTTCATATGTTTCGAATAGATATATGATAGCACCTACCTTGTTTTATGAAATAGAGATATACAAAACACACCTTAACTATTTCCTCGACACTTCGTAGGACTAGAAATAGCTTTAATTCTCACTCATTTGCTATTTAGTTTAACGATTCAAAATTGAATCCTAATTGAATAAAGAATATTTTGAATTTTGACTTGACTCATTTTACTGGAGAATTTGATTTTGACATCAAAAAATTATACACAAAATTCGTCGCATGAAAATTAGGCTTTTCGCCAATTCATTCAACGCCAATTTCATAGGTAATGGCCTATTATTTAAAATATTAAAATAGAAGTGCTAATTGTGTTAAGTGCCACTTGATATTGAATAAAACTACGGTTTACCTATTTTTTTGCTAGGTGATGTATTACAGTGGGTATTTTTGATGCTACATCAAACAGCTAACATGTATTATAGTGCTCGGACAAGTCATAGCAAGACAATTGCAAGACTGCAGTAGAACAAGTTCAATGAGTCGCATTATATTTTTCAATAAGATTTCTTACAGCAATCCAACATTCATACACGAGTAGTCCTTAATCCACTTATTAATTGTATTTATTTGTACCATATTAAAAAAAATCAAAAATATCAATAATTAAGCAAATAATTGTATTAATTTAAACAATCACCACAAAAATATTTCAAGCATGCCACTTTGACGAATCTATGACAGATATGCGACTAAATAGGTCAAAATATTAAACACCTACCTTAGATAATAATAATCTTAAGTCTTGACTCTATAACAGTCTTATCCCATGTCAATTTCTATTTTTCTGCGATGACTTGTCCGAGCACTGGTAAGTAATAACGTAAGAACTAACAGTAATCCTGGCGGCCTTATCATATTATATTATACTTATGTAATATGTATCGAAAATGATTATTAATTTTAATGTAATAAAAAAACCACCATAAAGTAAGTTTAACATTGTAAAATTGAATAATAAATATGTACAATGATATCCTAGTTGAAAGATAGTTTCGTGGTAGGGTAATTCAAGGTATCGTTCATGTACAAACGACCGATATTTACATACACGCGACCGGAAGCAGGGGCGGCGACGGATCTACAGCCCGCGGGTGCCATTCAATAGCCGTACAGTCAAAGGCAAAATAAGGTGTATATCCTCCTGAGTCCTGGATAAAAAATGAGTACACTCGCATAAAAGCCGAGAGTCCTTTATAACACTATCACCGTAAAGTCCTGGGTAAAAATCGAGTACGCTCGAGGGGTTATAACACTATCAGTGTTGAGTCCTGAACTTTCTGTCGCTTATTTTAAGGTTTAAAATGAGTCTGTCAGATTTTTGTTAGAACAAAGTTGGTTATATACTCAAAGAGGTATACTTTAAGCATAATTTATTTTATAGATTATTTGGGCGTTATAAAGGCCTCTCGGCTTTTAGGTGACTAAGATTATATAATAAATGTGGCGAATATGTGTCATTTTGTATGAAATCAGGTGTATCTTTGAAAAATAAAATAAAAAATAAGGGATTGTCAAAATGCTATAATTATAAAAAAGAACAAAAATCGTAAAACCGTTCTGTTATTAAAACATTAAAATCTTTCTTTTAAAATCTAATTCAATACAAAACTGTTGTACTTAAATCAGTCTACTTCCCACATCACAATAGTGTCCTCATAAAGTAACTTAACTTAAGTATTTTAAAAACAATTGTAATAAACCTTCTGTAACATTATATAACTAATTAAGAAATTTTAATCAACATTATTTCAAGTAAAACTCATTTTAAACAAGTGTGAGAACTTAATGATACTATGAACAAAGTCCGAGAGGGCTTTACAAAGGTCAAATTAATTTAACACATAATTGTACTTCAAACATGATATTTACAATAAAACTAGTAATTACATTATAATAAACTTGTAAAATACTCATTAAATTAATAAAAATACAGACAAAAACAAACAGGTTTAAGCGAAAAAATAAGATGGAACTCACCTCTACCTGCGCGATGTCACATCTTGCCGGACTTTTTTGACGTAGCACTGAACGGAATTTTCTTTTTCACTGGGCAATAGCCTTTACGAAATAGAGATAGATATATTTCTGATTGGACGACAGCCATTGATTCTCAAATTCACGCCATTATCGCCTGATTTTAAGCGCGAAACATTAAGGCCTTTATAACGGACAATCGGCGTTTATGAATAACTTTCGTTTTTAGCGCTCGGTCTTTACACATGTCATGATTTTGGCCATTATAACGGACTCTGGGACGTTATTTATAACTTTATTTTTTAGCGCTCGGTCTTTACACATGGCTTGATTTTGGCCTTTATAACGGACTCAGGGACTCAGGAGGCTATAAAAACTCTCAAAAATATGTCCCAGTGCACTTTAATTCTGTGTAATAATATCGTAACATATTTATAAGAGAATTCTTTCGATACATAGTATTGCACCTGACTGTATCATGATTTGACAGTAATGTTTACTCGATACCTACATAAATAATCACCAAATTAAAAAAAATCCCGCCTTCAACCGATTACTCCAAGATCCCATCATCAGACTTGGTGGCAACGAGGCCATATTATTATATCCAAGCTGGCCTCAATTGTCAAGGCGTTAGAGTGCATGCTCAGATATTTTTGAGCGCTGTAGCCGCTCTTTTATAGATATATCAGATGATGGCGACTATTTATTTCAGAAATTTTACTTAAAATTATAGTATAATAATTAATAAAAATTTGTGTGGAGGCGTAATTAAGTGTAATAAAAAACATAATTAATGATTATCCTCATTAATTATCTGTCTGGTCTAACTTATCGCCTGCATTAGGTTGCAGCACTAGGATGCATTAGGTTGCACGGAATACATGTAATTATCTATAAGCATCAGCATTGTCAAGCCACTTGAATATGTTCGTAATTTAGCCGCAAATCAGGAAACTTAGGAACTATTCGACGACATCATTCGAAATTAATGGCAATTACGAATTAATGAAAGAAAGAAAGAAAAAACATTTATTCGTGACACAACATAATATACACATTAAAACACAAAATAAACAGGAATATAAAAAATAAACTAAGTGCCACAAAATGGACTCCAATTCAGCATGTTGCTGGGCTGTAATCAGTGATAATTAAGAACCAGAATGAATATCAGAGCCTTCGAATGCGAAGACGGAGCAGTAATCCTATACTAAACATCTTCGAATCCGTCCATATACAACGTGTTTCACCATTCATTGAAAACCACAGACACCCCAACAGAAGTTTATTTTTTAATTTTAGTCTAGATAATTTGTTCTCACATCAGTGTATTTTATGAAATAAATTGTTTGTCTCATAGTGATAATTACCGTTCTCACCTATTGCGGGGCCTGTCCAAATGATTTCAGCGAGAGAAACCCAAGCCGCCATATCTAAAATGAAGAACAGAAAAGCTACTGGCCCCGATGAAATACCAATAGAATTGTGGAAAAAGACTGGACTGGTAGGAGAACAATGGCTGACGATGCTCTTTAACAAAATACTAGTCGGCAAATGCATACCAGACATGTGGAGATCCAGCAACCTCATACCATTCTACAAGAATAAAGGGGATGTTGCCAACTGCGGTAACTACCGTGGCATTAAGCTAACATCGCATACCTTGAAATTGTGGGAAGGTATAATTATTGCACAACTTAGAGAATTGATTAAGATCACCCCAAATCAATGCGGATTTACCAGCGGAGTAGGCACAACCGATGCAATTCACACAATCAAGGTCCTAATCGAGAAAAACAAATCGAAGAGGCAGGACCTGCACATGGTGTTCATTGATCTTGAAAAGGCCTTCGATCGCGTGCCACGAGATCTGATTTGGCAGGCTTTGAGAGCGCAACACATTCCAGCGTATTATATAGCCGTTATACAAGACATGTACCGGAATATAATAACTCGTGTCATAAGCCCCGCAGGCATTACCAAGGAATTCGAAGTGAAGGTTGGAGTACACCAAGGCTCGGCACTAAGCCCCTTACTATTTAACATAGTAATGGATTACATCGCTAAAGATCTACAGAAACCGGCACCATGGACACTTTTATACGCCGACGATATAGTGTTAGTTGCGGAAACTCTACAGACCGTACAAACCGACCTAAATGCTTGGGTAATGGCCTAGGAAAGTAAGGGGTTGAAAATCAGTCGTGAAAAAACAGAATACATGTTCTGCCATTTATCGAAAGCAAGATCGAGTGCCATTGCAGTACCGAACATCGATGGAATCCCGATAAAGAGGGTGGAATCCTGTAAGTATCTGGGTTCTATAGTTTCACAACAAACCACCGCAGAGAAGGACATACAACATCAGATATCATCCGCCTGGCTGCAATGGAGATCACTCTCTGGTGTTTTGTGTGATCCCCGAATGCCTGTAAAAATTAAAGGCCAGATCTACAAGCAAGCCGTGAGACCAACATTGCTTTACGGTTCAGAGTGCTGGGCTGTAAGGCAATCGGACGAGCAAAAACTTGACACCACCGAGATGAAGATGCTTCGGTGGGCAGGTGGTGTCACAAGGCTGGATAAAGTGCGAAACATTCACATTCGGGGATCATTCAAGGTTGCTTGCATCGCTGACAAAATGATAGAAGGCCGATTACGGTGGTATGGGCACGTCATGAGACGAGATCATACGCACATGACAAGATCAGTACTGGACATGCAGGACGGTGCCCGAGGCCGAGGTCGACCGCCGACAACATGGATGAGCACTGTGACAAAAGATTTGAGAGCGGCAGGCATTGATAGGAGTATGACAGCGGATAGGATAAAGTGGCGAAATGGTATAAGGAGGGCCGACCCCAATTAGATATGGGAATAATAATGGCCAGGAAGTAGAAGAAGAAGAAGAAGAAGTCTCATAGTGATAATTAATGGTAAATAACTCTCTAATCTGGGTTTGGAACTATACTTACCTACTTATCACAATCAATGTCATAAATATCTTTTTCTACTCCCGTACTTACTGTTATACGTATTTGTCATTTACATGGTCGTGAACTCACCATTAAGTCCCTACCTTACAGATGTCAAGATAAGTCTATATTGTCTATTCCCCATAAACGCATTCGGGTTTACACGCAGTGCGTTTTTTGCATTTTAAGACACCTCATGTATACATGACTTAATGGAACACATGGCTGTCAACATAATTAAAAAAAATGTGATGAACAGTAAACCATAGAGAAACTTTCTTTTTAATTTTGATATATCCCGCCCAAACTTGATGATTAATAAAAAAATGTTAACTAAGAATATTTCTAAAATTTACAATTTTATTTAAAAATAAATGTGTGGTCTTAGAAAAAGTATTGTATGCAACATTGTTTAACTGAGTCACAAAATGCTCGTGGCGTCTTTAATAACAATTTTCGGCTTCGCCTCAAATTGTTACCCACGCCACTCACCTTTTTTGACCTCTCTTAAACAAGGGTTGCATAAAATACTAATAGCAATACCTATATCATACTCGTAACACTGTATCACAACTCTAAATGCCCTAACCACTTCCCACAAATTTTATTATCAAAGTAACAGTCCTCTTACATAAGTTCCCGCAGTCAAACAACACATAAAAACACTGATAACAATTACTCGCGCTTTATGTTCGTTTTATCTCGGTTTGTATTCCGAAGGTGTTGCCAGCCGTTCCGCGATATAGATGTTTAAGACCGCTTCATATTTTATTGGAGCAAGCTTCGCGGCTTACTGTATTCTAGGGTTGCCTACTGATTTTCTGTAGGAGTTTCAGTAAATGTTGCTGCCTAATTATAAATAAGTCTTCTTCTTTGCTGGTAGATGACTGTGCTTTATAAGTCTTTAAGCTAACGTGGTAATTTTCATTATTAGTTCGATTATTTATATGTAAATTCACGTGCTTGAGCACCCGATATTTCAGCACTGTTGCAAATGAGTCAAAATTATTTTCGTTGTCTTAATTTTTGTGCCTAAAAAACGTGACGCAGTGGTGATTTTTGTACGAGATGATGTTTTGTTTTCAATTTCTGATGTTTGGATTAAAATCTAGCTTGAAAAAGAAATACAAGTGCACCGGATTTTTTTTTAATACTGAGTCGAGATAGCAACTAAAAGCGTTGAGAAGAGGTGTGTTTGGTCACAGTATTATTTTATTATTTGCGACGTGAGACTAAGTAGGTGATCGCGGAAGTTTCCTCAGGCGTACCTGTGACCTCGCTTTAAAGTGTCTTGGCGGCAGACCGTGGTATTTTAGTGGAAAGACCAGAGTGCTTAGCGAAGTTGCCAATCGCTAGCGCTGTCCGAGTGAACAGTAACCGAGCGGGAAAACTACGAAACGCTACTCAGCGTTAGCGATTCGCAACTTGGCTAAGCATCCAGGGCCTCATTAGCCCTAGGAGTCTCACATAACTGCTCTGCATGCTTAGCCAAGTTGCCAATCGCTAACGCTTATTAGCATATCGTAGTTTTCCCTCTCTACCACTCTTTCTTATTAGTGCGACAAAGATAGTTAGCTGCCTTTCGTTTACGATTGACGATTTAGCGTTAGCGATTGGCAACTTGTCTAAGCACCCTGGCCCGTCCCAGGACTCGGGTGGTATGCGAAATTATAAATATTACCCCTCGAAAAAAAGTATTTGTGTGGTATGAGCGCCAACAACTCTCTCTCTCTCTCTCTCTCTCTCTCTCTCTCTCTGTCTTTCTCTGATGGTGGTTTCTTAATTGATCTGGATTGTGATCATTATTACATTAGATCGTCTGCATGATGCAGTCAGTATTTTGCTCCTGTGACAGAACTAACAAAAAATTTGAAACAAATCAACAGACAGTTAAATTATTCTTTGTGTTTTGGGTTAAGAATCTTGGTAGAACCCTAGCATCTAAGTACTGTTATCAGAATCACGTCGCAAGCTCGCGCCTTGCATATTCCGCGGGCTTATCATTTGTCTAATTAATTACTTGGAGCAGAGATTTTACTCCCAGCGTCATGTTAATGGAATACTGCCACGCGAATACGAGATTGTTTTCGGGGTTGTTCAATGGTAATTAAATCCTATTAATAATCCTTACCGAGTCACAATGCTCCCGAAATAGAATTTTAGAACATTAACAATAATGATTAGCATTCAGTATTCAGTATCCATAACTTTAAGGACCAAATTAGACCAGAGATCTTTTATGTCACCTGTCCAGAAAACGTTGTGTAATTTATTTTCGTTTTAAATTTTTTTCGTGTATTTCCCAAACAAGTACTTAGCGGATGTGCCATAAAACGGTACTTAAAACAATTTTATTCATTTTCATAAATTAATATGATTTCGCGGACTAGATGTTAAATACAATTATTTATGTACATGCATATAAAGAGGATGACAAAAATAAATATAAGAAAAAATACCAATCATAATGCTACGTTGCTATTGCTTATTATGCATATAATATAAGCAATAGCAACGTAGGTAAGAAAGTACCTAAGTATATATATTATGTAAGTATATTTATACATGTATTTTTTTAAAGATTTAATGTGGTTTTTACATAACACCAGTGTAGGTACTAGGCCTTAACGTTTATGTAGACATACTACTAACGTCTTCTACCAATGACGTCGACAAAAATCCAAGTCTATCCTCGATTTATATCCGCCATAACTCTGCGTTATCGCAAACGGAATCAGATGAGCGGTGTCGCCTCCTATCTGGTGAAGTTTGCCAATAAATACGGGGAATCTGCATAACTCCCGCGTATATGCGAGTTATAGAGGAACGGAAGTTGCCCTGTAAAGTATGGATGCGGCATCTTGAACTTGTGGTACCTGACGCCGCGGCCATGACATTCGGTCTAAGACAACCGTCTT
>JALPQI010001295.1:0-10555 GCA_025490895.1 Thaumatotibia leucotreta | reverse complement strand
AGCCTCACGAAACACCACTTACGCCTGTATTCTATTTACAGGCCCTGTGGATACTGCCGCATTGCCGACATGCGCAGCGACCTGACGCAGCTCCTGGTCGACTCCCCCGTGCCGACCATCCTGGCCGGGGACTTCAACGCCGAGCACCCGGCCTGGAACTCGTCAGCCGAGTCCCAGGCCGGCACGCGCATCTACCAGCTCGTGGACGAGCTGGACCTCGTAGTGGGTGGGGCCCTCTACCCCACCCACTACAGCGATCATGTCGTTGGTAACAGTATCCCTAGAGGTACTAATATTGATTTCGCAGTTTCTCGAGGGGTCGACTCTGTCATGCGACACGAGGTATTCGACGACCTCACATCAGACCACCGACCAGTGCTGCTGTCTATCGACGACCTACCGACATCGAGACTCACCAGAGGACCGGGACGCCGCTACAACTGGCAGGCTTTCTCAGAAGCCTTGGTAATTACTCCCCGCACAGGTCCCATCTCAACAGCCGCAGACGTAGAGGAGGCAACAGCCGCAATCACCGGGCACATCAGGGCGGCCCTCGACACAGCCGCAGAGACGATCCCGCACACCGACCGCCGCAAACCTCTCCCAAGGCCAATTCAGGCGCTTTTGGAGAAAAAGCGATGGTATAGACGGCAATGGCAAAGGCTTAGAGCTCAGTCCCTCAAGACTGAGCTCAACCGCCTTGAGCGACTGCTTAGGGAAAAGCTCAGAGAGCACCGCGCTGAAAGCTGGGAAGCGCATATTGATGACGTTTCTGATCATGTTCCCTCTATCCACAGGTTATGCAGAGCACTCACCAACACCGCCGAGCCGGCGCGGCCGCTACGGGACGCCAATGGGCACTTGCAATATGCTGCCCGAGACCGAGCAGAGTTACTCTCTCTCAGTCTCGAGCAGCAATTCAAACCCAATCCAGCCACCAACCAACAGCACACCACGGACATCGAAGAGCGCGTTCGAGAATATCTCAGCGTGCCCTTACTGCCGCACGATGATCCAATTTTCTTCTCTCCTTCGCAGGTCCAGCAGACGATCAAGCATCACTGCAACCCCAGAAAGGCGCCCGGCCCCGATCTGATCCCAAACATGGCTCTCCGCCAACTGCCGCTAAACACTTTAGCGGCAGTGGCGCGCCTGTTCAATGGGATCATGCGATCGGGGCACTTCCCGACCTCCTGGAAGGCAGGGCAAGTCATTGCCCTGCCCAAGCCGGGGAAGGACCCGACTAGGCCGGACAGCTACCGGCCTATCACGCTGTTGAGCACCCTCTCGAAAGTATTCGAGAGGTTGTTGCTCACACACCTCCGTCCTCACATTGCCCCTAGACCGGAGCAATTCGGTTTTAGGGCGCACCACTCCACCACTCTCCAACTCACTCGAGTGCTGCACCACATGGGTGCAGCACTCAACAAGAAGGAATTCACCGTGGCCGTTCTATTGGACATGGAGAAAGCCTTCGACCGAGTGTGGCACGAAGGTCTAATTTATAAACTTTCTCTGTCCACAGCACCCCGCCGCATCGTGAGGCTCATAGCTGCATTCCTGGCAGAGCGGCGCTTCCACGTCAAAGTGGAGGGCAGCCTCTCCCAAGAGCGCCCCATCCTGGCGGGCGTTCCGCAAGGGAGCTGCCTGTCACCAGCATGCTATGGGTGGTATACCAACGACATACCAGTCGTTGGCAACACACAACTCGCTCTCTTTGCAGATGACGCAGCCTACTTCGCCAGCTCCTACAAGATGCGGCACGCGGTCGCCAAGATCCAGCCGACTCTCGACGCCCTCCCTGACTGGCTCTCCAAGTGGAGACTTTCAGTCAACGTGGGTAAAACTCAGACTCTCATTACTGGTAGTAAACGGACCCTACCAGATCCTCCTTCCCTTCTAGGTCAGCCACTGTCATGGGCACCCACAGTGAAATACCTGGGGGTGACCATCGACAGGAGGCTGCGCATGGGGCCACACGTTGCCGAGACCGTCCAACGAGCGAACGTGGCTCGCTTCAAACTCCGGCCACTATTTTGCAGCAAGCTGCCTCTGCGAACCAAACTTGGGCTTTACAAAGCCTACGTTCGGTCTCGCCTAACTTATGCCGCACCTGCATGGTATTCTTTCTGTTCCAGGTCCACCAAGAAGAAGCTTTGGACTGTGGAGTCCAAAGCGCTACGCACCATAGTCGCAGCCCCGCGCTATGTGCGCAATGCCTCTATCGAGCAGGGCCTGAAGTGGCGCAAACTGGACAAGTTTGTCGAGAGGCTCGCACGGGTCATGTATGACCGTGCGGACAACTCGGTCCACAAACATCTCCAGGGCATTGCGCCCCACTATGTCAGGCCACCTGACTTCAACGCTCGGGATCTCCCCCGAGCGTTGCTCCACCAGCCGCCAGACGACTGACACCAGCAGCTCTCTCTCTCGACCCAGCGGGGCCCTGCCCGGGTGCCCCGCTGGGTCAACATTTTCTCTCCTCTCTAGCAGCAGACTCTCAACGACGAGCCAGCTCTGCCGCTAGCGACGCGCCGACAGCCGCGCATCGAACATCGAGCACCAGCCTCTCTCTCTCTCCATCTGTCTTCCTTTTCAGATCTCTCTCAGATCGAACTTTGCCTTACCTTAACTTGCCTTTACCGCATCATCATCACCAAAATCATTTTTCTCTCTCGCCATGCCCATGGCAAATCTTCCTTCAACAGCCTCTCAACACCGTCCCCAAATGACGGTGCAACGACCGTCCCACCCTTGTGGGATGCGACCCGGCCACAGCTGCAGTAGCGGAAACGCGGGAGCAGCCACACATACTCCAGGAGGAGTATCGTTTGTATATTCAGTTCAGTTCAGTTCAATTCTTCACTTAGCTAGCGACTGCCTTAGCGATAGGTACAACCCTCTGTCCTCTGGCAAGTCTCACTGAGTCTGGGAGTTCGATAGCGTCCTAGCAGTCTTCTCCCATATTCACCCTAGGTCTTAGCTAGTGCCTTGGCGATAGGATCACAGACTGTCCCTTGGTAATTTGTATCGGCAGTGGAGGGTTCAACCTTGCCACCCACTGTACGACTTAACGTAGCTAGGAAGTTCCAGTTACGAATGCACCTTAATGTATCTATACATATAAGAATTGTATTGAATAATCGAATTGTCTAAAGGCTAGTTATCTAACTTGTGTTATCCATTATCATCCTCCCATTTTTAACCGACTTCAAAAAGGAGGAGGTTAACAATTCGTCGAAATCTTTTTTTTTTTTTTATGTATGTTCCCCGATTACTCGAAGACGCGTGGACCGATTTCAAATATTCTTTTTTTGTTTGAAAGGGTATACCTTCTAGTTGGTCCCATTGTCACCGAATCCAGATCTGATGATGGGATCCTGGAGAAATCGAGGGAACTCTTCAAATGTTGTAGGCACACATGACATTTTTCATTTATTTTCGAAGACTAATCAAGTATTTGCATCTAGTCATGAACATCTTAAGTTGGTGATCTGATGATGGAAGGTACAACTCTTTAGCAATTAGGAGTTGGGGGATAATTCTTTAAGTATAACATATTTCGTGTATTTTGGAAGCTATTTGAGTATTTGCCTTTAGGTGGTCATCCTTTCATGTTGGTGAGCTGATGATGTAAGGTACAACTCCTTGGAGATTAGGAGTTGGGGGATAATTCTTTAAATATAACATATTTCATATATTTTGGAGGCTATTCGAATATTTGCCTTTAGGTGGTCATAGTCTCATGTTGGTGAGCTGATGAGGAAAGGAATAACTCCTTAACGATTAGGGGTTGGAGGATCATTCTTTGTATTTATAACAAATGTCATACATTTTCGAGATCTATTCAAGTGTTTGCTTAGTAGTTATGACATGTCGGTTAGCGGTTAGTGATTCTTTAAATAATATTGGCATGCTAAGTCTGTTACCTTTGAAATTGTTTTTGTATTCATATAAGTTCGCCAGTTCAGGTTTCATGGCCTACTACAGTGCAGTACATTCTAATTATAAGTATTTAGAGCATACTGAATAACGATTTTATATTTACACTACTAAAAAGCAAAAAATAAAATATTTTAAAAATAAAAATAAAACCGCCTTCAAAAATTCGCCCGAACTAAAAAGTTCAAAATAATTTTGGTTCCTACTTCTTAGGATTTCCTACCCAAACCTTTAAACCTTTTACCCTATTCATTGAAATAAAACATTATGGCTAGGTACCCTACAGATTTCTTAGAAGTCGGTGCCAAGCCAAATATGTTCACTTTGCGAGTACTTATATGTATTTGATAGAGCTTTGTAATATACTGTCACTCCGGTTATGCTTTCATGAAAATGACTGAGGCAGACCATTCTGTTGATAAAAGCGTAATCGGAGTGACAGTAAGTTACAAAGCTCTATCTAATATATACCTATGAACGTATTCGGCTTGGCACCGACTTCTAAGAAATCTGTAGGGTACCTAGCCATAATGTTTTATTTCAATGAATAGGGTAAAAGGTTTAAAGGTTTGGGTAGGAAATCCTAAGAAGTAGGAACCAAAATTATTTTGAACTTTTTAGTTCGGGCGAATTTTTGAAGGCGGTTTTATTTTTATTTTTAAAATATTTTATTGCATTTTAAATTATATGGTATAGGAAACGCCGAAACAGGTGAATTTGATAAATGATATGCTATTGGAAATGTCTTGGGTTCGAACCCCGTTGAAAACATTGCACCATTGTTGAATTTTTGCTCCACAATGCTGCTCCCAACTGGTATTAAGCAATTGGAACTAGTTAAGTATTTATGCTGCCGTAACTTGACTTATTACTAGAAAATAGAATTAATTTGAATACCTGTAATGGTGAGAATGCCCGGTGAGGCACACTGAGTCTGGGAGTTCGATAGCGTCCTAGCAGTCTTCTCCCATATTCACCCTAGGTTTTAGCTAGGGCCTTGGCGATAGGTTCACCGACTGTCCCTTGGCTATTTGTATCGGCAGTGGAGGGTTCAACCTTGCCACCCACTGTACGACTTAACGTAGCTAGGAAGTTCCAGTTATGAATGAACAATTAATGTATCTATACCTATACCTATAAGAATAACCCTAATAAATGTAAACGTTGACATTGGCGTTTAACTCATCTCCCAAGTGGCGCCTACCTTACATTGGCGCCCAACGAAATAACTACCCGCTCGATTGGAAGATTAAGTTGCATCTACCCTATATTTTTTTCTCAAAGTACCCACATAAAATAAAATGGCGGAAAGAGATACGAATAAGGAGGGGAACGGCGAAGTATCTACAAGGAAGGTAGTTTCAAAGAAATCAAAGGTGAAAACGACAGGAGATACACAGGCACAAGCGCCACCAGTGTCTTCGATACATTTATCCGAAGAACAGTTTGCAAGATTATTAAAAAACACCTTTGTACCATGTCTACGAAGAATTTTGTTGAATGTAATAATCGATTCCATGGCTAAAATGACCGCAATAAACTCGAAGAGTCTATCAAGAAAGTTCTGTCGAAATGGGCCACTGAACAGCAAGCTGCATACAAAACATCAAAAATTTGCACTTACCTCATCGCCAATATCGAAACAACCAGATTTTCAGCCGTCATTTACGGTCAAAACAGATGCTTGTAACTACACCATTGGAGCAGCTTTACTCCAGGGGGAGGGCTTTCAGGAACGCCCTATAGTTCAAGGATCAAAGGAAGAGAATGTAACAATACGAATTCCTTGTTCTCTCACGGAACGTCATCGAGCATCAAAGGAAGAGACTGTAACAATACAGATTTTCCTGGTACTCTCACGGGACGTCATCGAGCACCAGAGGGGGAGACTGTAACAATACAGATTTCTTAGAAACACGCGCGGCGCACGGACTCGAATACTTTCTCGCTCGCACATTCGTCCATCTCATCAAGAGGCCGCCGAAGATATCCGAGCGCGCACGAATCCAGAGCGCAGGGTATAAAAGCCGACGCCCGCGCCGTAATTCTTGACTTAGCTAGCGACTGCCTTAGCGATAGGTACAACCCTCTGTCCTCTGGCAAGTCTCACTGAGTCTGGGAGTTCGATAGCGTCCTAGCAGTCTTCTCCCATATTCACCCTAGGTCTTAGCTAGTGCCTTGGCGATAGGTTCACAGACTGTCCCTTGGTAATTTGTATCGGCAGTGGAGGGTTCAACCTTGCCACCCACTGTACGACTTAACGTAGCTAGGAAGTTCCAGTTACGAATGCACCTTAATGTATCTATACATATAAGAATAACCCGAATAAAAGTATTGATGACATTGGGCGTTTCCGTTACTACCCACCATTACATTCTTCCTTGTGTCTCTTTGCTGGCAGCGCACCAAGTAAAAGGCGCTTACGGCATAGGAAATCGTCTATGCTTTCATCCTTCCCCTGTGGCGTCGCAAAGAATTCCAAGTATATATCGTGTGGCTGTTTTTGTGGTGAAAATGCGGCAGAGATTGCTTTGAGCGCCGCTGACCAGGTTTTAATTTCGGCACGAACTCCACGCCACCAATCACTTGCCTTTCCGGTTAATAATAAGGGCAGTCCTGTTAGGGCATCTTCATCACTTATCTGCTCCATCTCCTTGTACAACTTGACCCCATTGATAAACTCTTCGACTTTATTATAATCGTTTTCGCCATGGAAACGAATTGTGCATGGTACAAAGTTCTTCGTTGGCATCGTGGGAAGTCGTTTTAACAATTCCGCAAACTGGTCTTCTGACAAATGTATAGAGGACACTGATTGCAAATCCGCTACTGGATCAGTCCTTGTTTGTTTTGCTACTACCTTCTTTGTAGATGATGCGCCACCTACCGCATTATTTTGATCGTCGTTACCCATTGTTTACGTCGGGTACTTTTACAAAAATATATAGGGTAGATGCAATTTATTTCTCAATAGAGCGGGTAGTTATTCCGTTGGGCGCCAATGACAGGGACTTAAAGTATCAAATTGCAATCATGGTTCGAGATAAGCATAATTTATGGCCACAAAATTTGCCTGCCATACGTTTTTCAATGAACACAGCATACACTGAAAGCACTGGATTCACCGCTGCGTACCTGACTTTCGGAAGAGAAATGAGAACTCCATTTGAAATTGCACACAACTTTAGTGAAATAGTGCAATCAGAGAAATTTATCCCAGAAATAACGCCTGAGTTAAAACGATTAGCAAATACTCTAACAATCGCTAGAGATAATATAGAAATAATGCAAGACAAAAACAGGGAAAGGGCAAATCTTAAAAGACGTCCCGACCCAGGCTATAAGAAAGGCGACTTAGTGTTAGTGGAAACGCATCCAATTAGTAATCAAGAAAAACAATTTTCTGCGAAATTAGCACCGAGGCGTGATGGTCCATATGCTATAATAACTAAACATGGAGGCTCGACCTACGAGGTTGCTAACATCGACGAACCTGAAAAACCAATTGGGAAATACCACGCGTCTGCATTAATAAAATTTGAATCGAGAGATACTACAGCACCATCGCCGGTGGTACCCATTCGACGACGAGGAAGACCAAGGAAGAATCCTCCTAACTGAGTCCTGGTACTCTCATCAAAAGCATACGAGTACCAGAGGGAGAGACTATAACAATATTAAGTCCTGGTACTCTCACGGGACGTCATCGAGCACCAGAGGGGGAGACTATAACAATACAAATCCAACGGCGCGCGGACTCGAATACTTTCTCGCTCGCACACTGATTCGTCACATCGGGCGGCCGCCGAGGAGCGCCGAGCGTCTACGGAGATCGTCGAGCGCACGAAGATTCCCGAACGGACGGAATAAAAGCCGACGCCGCGCCGTAATTCTTCACTTAGCTAGCGACTGCCTTAGCGATAGGTACAACCCTCTGTCCTCTGGCAAATCTCACTGAGTCTGGGAGTTCGATAGCGTCCTAGCAGTCTTCTCCCATATTCACCCTAGGTCTTAGCTAGTGCCTTGGCGATAGGTTCACAGACTGTCCCTTGGTAATTTGTATCGGCAGTGGAGGGTTCAACCTTGCCACCCACTGTACGACTTAACGTAGCTAGGAAGTTCCAGTTACGAATGCACCTTAATGTATCTATACATATAAGAATAACCCGAATAAAAGTATGGCGTAAGTTGGGCGTTTCCGTTACTACCCACCATTACATTGAGATTCTCACACGTGGAAAATCGAACTGAAGAAACGGATAGCTCGCCCTGACATAAAAACATTTGCCGAGTTGGTAGAAAAAGCTCGACATCAGGAGGCTTTAGTGAAGTTTAAGCCTAGTACCTCTACGGATAAGGTAGATAAGCCGAATACATCTACCTCACAACCCACTACGTCCACTACACGCAGTGTGAATAAAGGAAATGTGTCAAGATGTCTGTTTTGCGCCAAGAAGGGACATACTATAGATGTGTGCCGTAAGCGCCTGGCACAATTGAAGGGCAATGTTTCCAGCGAGAGTGACGTTGCTAAACCGACACTGAAGTGTTATGGCTGTGGGGCGCCGGGAGTATTTCGCAGCAACTGCCCTACGTGTAGTAACAAAGAGACTCCTCCCAAGGAGGTAGCCTTTTATGCATTGGAAATGATGAGAGAAGATCATACCAAACTGCCCACCATTGAAGTCGAGATCTTGGGTGAAACAGGTTACGCTCACTTAGACTCCGCAGCACGAACAAGTGTCGCTGGGGCGCACTTGTACAAGCTAATGATAAGAAAAGGCGTACAGTTTGTGGACAAGTTGGCTACAGTAACCCTCGCAGATGGTTCGGTAAAGATGAGACTACTTAGAACAGCTACAACGGACATCATTATTGGCAAACGGGTGAAATCAATTACCTTTTCTGTCATGCCTGAAACAACTTATTTCATTCTTACAAACCGCGTCTTGGTACAGACGATTTATTCAGAATTTCGCTGAATTAGCGAGACCTTTAACAAATTTAACCAAGAAGAAAGTTGCATGGAAATGGAGTAATGAACAGCAAGAATCATATGAAACACTGAAAATGGCACTGACTACTTCACCAATACTGAAACAAGCTGACTTTGAATCACCATTCATTATTAAAACTGATGCAAGTAATTATGCTATCGGAGCAGCTTTACTCCAGGGGGAGGGTAAAGACGAACACCCTATTGAGTATGCCAGTCGTCTGTTAAATTCTGCTGAACAAAACTACACGGTGACAGAGAAAGAGGCTCTTGCTATTGTTTGGGCAGTGGCGCGCTTTCGAGGTTACATAGAAGGCACCAAGTTCATTACAATCACCGACCACCAACCGTTGAAATGGTTGCTCAACTTAAAGTCGCCGACAGGCCGCCTTGCTAGGTGGGCTTTGCAACTACAACCATACAATTTCGAAATAAAGTACACTCCAGGGAAAACAAATATCTTAGCTGACAGTCTATCCAGACCGCCTTGTGAAGAACATACTGAGTCCTGTGAGATATGTCAAGTAGACATAGACCTACCACAGAGAAACGAAACAAATGTACGGGAAGAACAGGAAAAAGATGAAGCCTTGAAGAAAATAATAAAAGCTTTAGAAGATGAGTCAGCATCTGAAGACTACATTCAATGGTCAAAAAGGGGCTATATACTTCACAACAAAGTCTTATACCGCTTCATACCCGATCAAGAGGATGAAAATGCCAAATTATTAGTCCCCAAACATGAAATCCCAAAGTTATTGGAAGCATTCCACGATTCACCGATATCTGGCCATCTTGGAGTACAGAGAACCTTGAAACGAATTGAAACCAAATTCTATTGGCAAGGGATGCGCAAGGATATCACGAAATACATAAAAACATGTACGGAATGTCAAAAATACAAGCCCTCTAATCAAAAGCCCTGTGGATTGTTTCAATCCACCGCCATAAATCAAAGATTTGAAGTACTATCCATCGATTTATTTGGACCGCTACCAAGAGGTCCGAAAGGCGAAAAATGGATATTCATTATAGAAGACACAGCTTCAAGATGGGTGGAACTGTTTGCTTTGACGGAAGCGACAGCAAAGCAATGTGCCTTAACTTTAATCAACGAAGTATTTCTGCGATACGGGTTACCTCGAAGAATAACCAGTGACAATGGTACCCAGTTCATATCAGGTGTAATGCAACAAGTACTATATTGTTTAGACATCAAGCATTTTCTAAGTCCTGTTTATCACCCAGAACCCAATATCGTTGAGCGCAAAAACAGGGACTTAAAGTATCAAATTGCAATCATGGTTCGAGATAAGCATAATTTATGGCCACAAAATTTGCCTGCCATACGTTTTTCAATGAACACAGCATACACTGAAAGCACTGGATTCACCGCTGCGTACCTGACTTTCGGAAGAGAAATGAGAACTCCATTTGAAATTGCACACAACTTTAGTGAAATAGTGCAATCAGAGAAATTTATCCCAGAAATAACGCCTGAGTTAAAACGATTAGCAAATACTCTAACAATCGCTAGAGATAATATAGAAATAATGCAAGACAAAAACAGGGAAAGGGCAAATCTTAAAAGACGTCCCGACCCAGGCTATAAGAAAG